>JBCJKH010018079.1:0-26929 GCA_039877255.1 Loriculus beryllinus | reverse complement strand
CCAAGTTACTGCTATTCTGCTGCTTTTGTTTGAGTTGTTCTCTTCAGCCTCTTCAAGTCTGCTTATCCTTTTCATTAAGCTGTACTCAGAGCTGTAGTGTTCCAAGGTACTACTATGGATATTTTCTATGGAGAGCTTAAGGGATGGGAACTGCCCATGGGAATTATTTCAGTACTCCCTGTCTTGCCTATTTGCTGATGCTGAAGTTTCTCTTGTTCTCCTGAGACATTAGTGCTGAATATTTCATCACCCTCCCACTTAATTAACTGTTTCCTGAGAATTTGGGATAGTAGGGTCCAGACTAATTGAATGAGAACAATAACTGCTTCATCTCCCACCACATAAGATCTCAATTCTCTTCTTGGCACAGGTATGCCACGTGGCAAATGTTTCTATAGAAGATATAAATAGTTCTGCTCTTTGAAGCTCTGGTGTTGCTGGCTGTTCATTGCTGGAATAATTACAAATCATTTTAGTCAAATATTTTTAACTGGAGTGTAATTTCATACATTGCCTGTTCTACACTTGAAAATGGACAAAGTTTCTTCCTTTCAGATAGAAGAATAAACCAGATACCTAACAGTCTTTCACTACTTTGTGGATGCTGCACAACCTGTCAGAAGGATCCATCCTTGCAGCATGAATTACAGACTGTGTGATTTGGAAAGCTGCTCTTATTCTGCTGGTTATGTCCTTTCATCTCAGCCAACTGACTGTGGTCGTCAGCCCCACTTGCTTCCTGTGCTCTGCTTCTTGTGATGCCTGTTTGGCTTCTTCATTATCTGCATTTTTAGCTGTCTCAGGTTTTCGCATTTCTGGCTTTTAATTTTGTCTGCTGAACTGCAGAAAGGCCAGTTCTATTGCTTTGGACTGTGTCAGCTTGAGGCCAGCTTCTGCCACTGGCAAGGACATGGAGAATTTTCACATTTTGCTGCAGCATGTGGCGTAAGTCTCTCCTTTCTTCACCACATTGTTTCAATTTTTGTTGCTGTTTGACATCCCATGAGACCCTTGAAATATGGAGCCAGTGTCTTGCCCAAGTGCTCTCCTGGCTGCCAGCAGTCACCCTCAAACCACATTTTCCTTTAAAGCTCCTTTTGCCAGCTCTCAAGCAGAGCCTGTCACATGCAGAGACACACAACCATTTCCTTTATGGGAGCAGGTAGGTCTTGGTGGTCACCTTCCATATATCTAAGGATGGGCATACCCAAGGAAAGGAATGCCTTATGGCTCAACCCTTCTTGGAATAATTCCTAACAAAAGTTAAGCTAAAAGTAAGTATTTATTTACAAATCCTGAACAGATGGCACATATGCAAACTTGTAGATACAGCCGAACAGAAGGGAATGAAAAAAACTCAGCCATGTTCTCTAAGTAGCACTTAATTCAGATCCGATGGTTTCCTTTACTCCGCACGACTCAACTGACAAGTTGGCAAATGCCTGGCAGCATTTATAACCAAGGTCTCTGGCTTTCACCGAGTCTTTATGTCTTCAAGTTACTCACTGAATGGAGCCTGAAACTGACTGCTTCCTTCTTGTTTGGTCCCTGTACACCTTCTGAATCATTTCAGTTGAGAGATTTCCCCCTGGCCCATTAATTTATCATTCATTTATTGAAGCAAGAAGGGTTTCACCTTTCTTCCTAACAAGCCATTGCTTGCTGCCTTATGCTTTGAAAGTGCTATTTTTTCCTGTAGATTGCTTGGACACTTGTTAATTGCTCATACAGACAGGTAATAACCTTTTCCATATTGACAGTATTAACTCTTTAGAGGATAGCCCTGCCTCATCCTGGGGCTTGGAATATCCAAATCCCAAACAGAAGCTTTTTCATTTAATTTGCTGACTGTATTTTATAGAATTCCATAATTGCAATTGCTTTAAACAGCTTGTTACTGGCTCTTTTTGAGATTAAGCCTGAAGGTAATCAATTAACTCTGAGGTATTAATAGATGTGAGGCGCCTGGTCTCCCTACCCCCTCTAAACTTAGGCTTTTGATAAATACCCTAACAAATTCCTACCCCTCCTCCTTCTCCCCTCCTCTGGCATGCTAATAGCCCTTCCTTCTGTCTACTAATGCTCTTTCCTGCCATCACTTTTTTATTCTTTTTCTTCTTCCCTATTTCCTGTCTTTCTTCTTTTTCCTAATCTACTCTTCCCCCTTCCCACCCCCCTTCCCCCTGGACTTTCTGATTTATGATCCCTGTGAGATGTAGCTGCATTGGCAGAGGAGATGTGGGGGAGGCTGTCTATTCAGCCACTGCAGTTAACTCCAACAAGGATCACAGTGCTCCTCTGCTGTAGTTCAGTCTCACATAGTAATGTAAACTGGAGCTGACGGCAACTCCATTAGGGTGACAGCCTGAGCTGCCTCAGCTGAGGAGTAGACATACCACTGCTGCGGTGAGGATAGCAAAATCTCACAGAGTAAAGGAACTGATACCCATGCATCATCCTGCCTGTCCTCCATGAATTCTACAGCCTCAAAGCCAGGGTCCTTGGACTTCCCATTTTTTCTCTTGTCTTCAAGAATTTCTTCTACAGCCTCTTCAAAATTATTGTCGCTTGCAGCATCTCATAGTTCACTCCACTAACTAAAAACATCCAGTGTCATCTCAAACCACCTTACTGAAGTGAGAGAAAAAGGAATTCACTGGCTAAAGCCTTGTACCTCCAGAGAAGGAAAACAAAACCAAGCATTCTCTATCTGCACCTAAGTCAGGGCCTCCTCCCCCATCATATTCCCCCTCTCATCCCCTCCCAGTCATCAGGGATACTCCTTTTATGTCAGTGGACCCATGACAGTCATGATTTGTGTGTCACTCTGGTCAGATGGTCATATGAAGAACCCATATTGCCTCCTCATGTTCCTAATTCACTTGAAAGGAAGAGCAGAACGAGCAGTTGGGTCCTACATGCCCAGGTTCTGCTCTTCTGTCTTCTCTAGAGACACAGCACACAATGGAAACCAAAACTCTCATCTGATACCATGTTTCTCTCTTTGGCTGGATTAACCCCCTGCTCTGACAGCATCATGATACATTAAATACCGTGCATCGATTCTATTACCCCTTGTTATTCTCACCCGGGTTCAGATTAATTTCTTCATTTGAAATACTCTTTTGGTATTGGCAAGCCACCTTTTTAGTGTGCTAGACTCACTTGGAGCTGAGCAAGAACAAACAAATCTATTTGAATGGCTGGACTTTGAAACAGAAGTTTAGAAACACACAGTTTTGTTACTGGAGAATGTTCAGGGTGTTTTAAAAGTGGTCTGAAAAAACAGATAAAGCTTTAAAGTCATCAAGGGCTAAATGCCTCATTTGTATGTCCGTACTCAATGTTGTCAGCAGGCAATCCCGTTGCTGGAGAAGATGGGTAGTTATTCTAAAGCAGAGTTTCCACTTAGTAAACTCTGCAACTTAAGATGTCAAGCTAGATTTCAGCGTATGTGTGCTCGGGAAAGTCACAAAGTCTCTTGTGGCCACACATATGATCTACCAGAAGACTCATTTTTCCTTGTCAAGAGGCTGGCTGCAATGCACTGCGACTCCTCTCGCGTATGTCAGGTCCTCCTGCCCATGGAAAAGATGGCAGGAGGACAGAAGGGGTGAAACATCCAGAAATGTTCTTCTCCCCTTTCCCTCGCTCTCGGTGGTGCAGGACAGCTCTCCTGTGAGTGCTGCTGAGGATACAGCTGAGGATACAGCTGAGGATACAGCTGAGGATACAGCTGAGGATACAGCTGAGGATACAGCTGAGGATACAGCTGTTCCACGGCTCAGGTGGAGCTTCTTTGGAGCCTCTTTCAGAGCTGTGCTACTGCCGCTCGTGGCCACCCTGTGGGCGGCACCCTGTGCTCCAGGCCCCACGTGGGCTCGCTTCAAGGCTCCGGGAGGCTCAACCGCCATCTCTGCCGCCGCTGCCGGGTCACCGGGCCCGCTCACAGCAGTGCAGCCCGGCACGGCTCTTCTGCTCTGCCCAGGGCAGCGCTAACAGCGGAGCCTGGCGTGCGGGGCAGGCAGCCTCACACCGCGCTTTGTCTCTTGTGTCCGTGCGGGTGCGAGAGGGGAGCGCGCCCCGAGCTCCGGAGCTGGGCGCGGCTCAGGCTTCGTTCAGAACAGGGCTTCCAAGTGAGGAGGAGGCACAGCCCTGCGTCTGTGGTGGGAGGCGTGCGGCCAAGTGAAGGAGATACAGCGGTGGGTAAGCAGGATGCGTGGTATCGGGTGATAAAAGCTTGATGGGGTCTGCGCGGAGAAGAGAAGTTGTACAGGAGGGGCAGCTGCAGATGTAGGTCTCATGTGGGGTGAATAAGGGAGCCTTGGAGTGTATGACTTATGGCCAGAGAAGGACCTTTTCCACCCACAGGTTTGACTGCAGAATGGTCAAGGAGGTCTGAAGATGTGTTGGCCATTTGGTAAACCGCATTTGCAATGCTGTATCCAGTTGCGAGTGGTATAAGAAGGCCATTGGTAAATGGCAGCCCGGTAGAGTACCACTGAGATGACCAGGGCCATGGAAGCATTTGCTGTGTGAGGAGAGACTGAGGGAACCACCTTTTTCAGCATGGAAAGAGCTCTGGGGTGAGGGAATTATTGAAGAGATGGAGCCAGACTTTCACAGTGGCATGAACAGGCATAAATTGAAGTAAGAGGTTCGGACTGGGTAAAGGGGGGAACTTTTTTATCCTGAGGACAGTCAGGCAGCAGAAAAGGCTGCTCAGGGACATTGGGCAGTCTTCATTCTAGGGGTTTTCAGGAGTTGGCTGGTTAAGACTGGTCTAACCTTAGAGCTGACCTTGCTTTGAACAGGAGGTTGGACTAGAGCCTTCCTGAGATACCCTCCAACCTGAGTTTTCCTATGGTTCTTACGTCTCTTTTTGTGGTAGGCTGTACGTTTCCCTTACCATATCAAATAATAAATTACAGAACAAATGGTTTACTTTAAATAAAGGAAGTGGCAAGAAGGGGGGATTGAGCATGTCCCATTATTTGGTTTGCTTATTAATGGAATCTGCCATTTTTCTTTTGAATCTCGTGATTGTATTAGAGACCTGAGGGAAAAAGTAAAAGGAAATTTTGAATAATTTTTTTCCTTAGCACACATTCAAACAGCTTTTTTGATGTGCCTTTTGCTGGATTTTCACAAATTGGCTGATGTCCAAGGGCTGATTGCCCTTGAGTTCTATTATGAATTAAACCAAAAGTAATCAGTATCTTAGTGTATTTTGTATTTTGCTATGTGTGGTGGCAGACAGAGGAAGCCAATGAGGATATGGTCAATGTGCAGATGCTTAAATTTTTTGTAGTAATTTTGTTTTCTAAGATTTTCCTCTTACTCTTAGCTATCATTATTTCTGCAACTTTAGCAGAAAAATGAGATGATTCAGCCCCCCTTTTATTTTGTCAGACACATCTGGGTATTTAATTTTCTGAAGAAGAAGAAAGAGAAAGTACCAAGAATTGAGTACAGATGACAGATGTTTATGTGGCTAAACTTACAGTTTGGTTTAAATAACATAGCGAGGAGTAGGAAGGAATGTAACCTTTTAAGCTTTTCTTTGTTTACAGATACAAAGAGAGAACAGTAAATAAGCCCCAGTTATAGTATGCCTCTTAAAAAATCACATGATATATCACCACCATATGGAAGCTTGCATGCCCTTTCCCATAGGGATATGCCACTGAGAAGGGATTTATAGGCTGCTAGCTCATAATACAGTAATGTTTATGAAGGGTTACCAGCTTTGCCTGTAGCTGTTCCTAAAATTCCCTTTGAAATGACACCCATGGCTGGTCAAGGATGGCACCAGTTGTGTGCTTGACTGTTGCTCAGAGTCTCGGTCCTTGAGAAGGTGCTGAGTTTGCACAGCGCTTGTCTCCAGTTAGCACAGGAGTAATTCACATCCTGCAAAGGGATCGTAGTGCTCCTTTGACTTTAATGTTTGTTTCTGGTTGCTGTTGATACTGACTTTAATGTCTATTTCTGGGAAGTGTGAACTATTAACAAATTCTCTGTGTTGTACACACCGGAAGAAAACAAGGCAGAGAGGGGCTGGATGGAGGCCTTGGCTGTTAGTGAATGACGTATAATCTAATGGCAGGTGTTTGGAGGGTACTTTTGTAGGGAAAATAGGCTTTTCAGGTCTGCTGCAGCATTTGATTTAAGATTCAAAATGTCAGTGCCCACTGGCAGCAAGATAAAATATTTAGTGTCCCTGCATTTTGGGAACAACTGATTCTGACAAATTGGTAAGTGCTTATTTGCCAAGAAAGTTATTAGGACTCGGTTGAGGAGCCAAGAGCAAATCTTTTCCTTTTGTGACACAAGTCCAAATGATTTAGGTGTTTTTACTTGTGTGTTAATGGTTAGCTCGTGTCTTGAATTACAGGAAATGATGCTTTTGCCATCAGACTTTCAGATTGCAATTCTACTTTTTAGCTAACAAAGTTATCTCTGATAAAGAACATGTGATGTCTTAGAGAAGAACCAAGGGCAAGAATCTGAACTGCAACAGCTGAAACCTGAAACAAAAGCAAAGTTGTAGCAGTTAAATTGTTTATACACTGCACATAGAATAAATAAGTTCTGTAGAATGAATTATAGCAAATATTGTCCCTGTTTTTCTTGTGATGTGGGCTCTATATGAGCTAGTGATGTTTGAGGGTTTTTTTTCACTAGACATTTCTATGGGATCCAAATTTTCTGGTTTTAAGATGCGCTTCCTATATGACAACATAGGAAAACAGTAAGCAGTCCTTTTCCTATGTTGTTACAGCTTTTAGGTTTCTTGACTTGACTCTTTTAGGCCTCATTCTGGAACATACTTTGCTTTTTGCCTGTGATTAGACCGATTTCTACAAAATATGTTACTTGAAGTATGTGTGTAAGTATTTACAGAAGGTTCAAGTTTGAGTTTTGTTAAAGGGACTGATGAGAAAACATAAGGCTAGTACATTATATGCTGAAGTCTAAATTGCGGGTTCTCCTTTTTTTTTTAGCCACTTCCTAAGGTTGTCAGTGTTGAATGCTGTAAAGAAAACCTTGTTATGTGTAAGTTCTTGTGGCTCTTACGCTTTTGTATGCTATGGATACTGCTACATGAGAAAACTGATGCAGTCCTGGTTACTTATTAAGCAATTATTATGTATTAATTACTTTTTATGTTTAAGCTATGACAAGGCGAAATTAAGGAATGGTGAAATTGGTGGCTCAGTTACATGCTTGGCTCAATCCTTTTCCATTATGTGAGTCTAGATTTGGAGTGAGTCTAGATTTGGAGTAACTCTATTCAATCTACACAGTATATTAAGTATATGTAAAATATACTTAGATGTGTACATCAGGAAGGAGGAGGAGGTAACAGTTTAGGTGTTACAACTGGAAAAAGCAGTTTAAGCATGAGAGGTCAGTCTTTTCATCTGCACCTGAAAACTTTTCTGGTTCTGTGAGTTTGTCACATGGTCTTGTAAAACACACTCTCTCTCTCCAGAATGTGATTCCCAGATTTCTAATCAGAATCAATTTCAACGTTAAAAAAAATTCAGTCTAAATGTACATTGGACTTTTATGGTGGTGATAGTTTCTGTGATGGTGAAAATGGTGCTTGAGACAAGTTATGATCTCGTGAGCTCAGGAGCAGTTCCCCTCAATTGTAGGCGTTTCTACTGACTACATGTGCTGATGTGGCCTGCCTTTGTGATAGGGTGTAGAATCTCTCTTTTTGGTTTGCAATTTAAAATTTATTATTTTTTTATTCACTGTACTGAGAGCTGCTACTGTTACTGATTCCCTTATCATGTGTTCTACAGGCAAATATAGACGGACAGATAATTCACATTCTTGGCTTTTAATTCTTTCTGCATTTTTAAGTTTGGTCATGATGTAGTGACTAAGTGATGGTAATACTTGTAAGTGCTGGGGAAATATTTTGCTGGTAACTGTTGGAAGCAGGGTAAGGGGGAAAGAGGGAGAGCTCCCTGTGAACTGCTTCAGAAGGAAAATGGTGGTAAAGATCATTTCATTGATAAATGGGAGAACAGCAGGGAAGAGTGATTTCAGCACATAGCAAGAAGGAGCTATAAATGGTCATTTGAGGTAGATGTGTATACAGAAGAAATTGCAAAAGTCATGTGTGTAATATTTTATGTAGAGTAAGGCAAATTAATCAGCAACAAAATAAGCTAGATGACTGCCATTTTGTATACATACATTTGAAACCTATAACTCTTGGTGAGGCCCTTTTGGCTTTCTGAATAAAACTTTACATCATGCTTGGTGGCATCAGGACAGACAGCCAAGTGTGATGGCAGTGCAGCGAATTGCTTTATATGGCAGAAAATAAAGCTCTGGCTGTAGGGAGCATTTCTAGAGCGCCATGCAAGGAGCTACCCAGTTTGTGATCTGATGAAGAAAGGATGATTGTGTAGCTGTGTAGTATTCGCTGAGCAAAACTTATTGACCTAACTGGAGCAAGCAGCTGCAAAGGAAGTTGGTGTATTTCAGTGATTCTAATAGCATTTCTGCTATTGCCAACAAAGACCCAAACCACTATCGTATTATTTTCTACAATTAGGAAAACCCTGTGAAAACTCAGGTAGAAGTACCTGTTCAAAGGCAGGCTTTTATGGGTGATTATGGTGTGTGAGCATTTGTGGAGCCAGATGAACTCTAGCTTGCTTCTCATTAGGGTTATGGGTTTCAGTCTCTGTAGCTGGCTGGGCAGGCTATGCAGCCCTTGGGTGTGTGGACTTGAAACAGAGCTGTTCAAATGAGCCTGTGAAGCTGGTTTGGGGCTCAGATTAAACAGTTCAGATAACATTAATGTGGAGTCCAGTAAAGAGTCTGTAGTCAGTCACTTCAGCACCATTAATATGTGTATGTATTTTTTGTGTGCTGCAGAGATGAGGAAATGTTCTTGTTTGGGAGTAAGGGCAAAATCCTCTGGAAAAAAGGCATACATTCAAATTTGATTGAAAAGAAAACAAAATAAGTGATTTGATTTTCCTGGAAACACCCTTCCACCCAAGACCGTAACCTTGATTTTTTTTTTCCTCCTATTTCAAACAGATCTGATCTTCATTATACAGACCATAAGCAATTTTAGCATTACAACTTATTTCCTAGGTTCATTTTATGAAGGTATTCATTCATCCTCTAATATACAAAACAACTGTGTGCTGTATGATTCTAATAGAAATGGTGAGTGCTGATGGCTGACAGCCATTTTCTCCTTGTCTATCAGTTTCTTTAAGGAGAAGCTTTTTATGGTGTTACAAACAGCTTGATTAGACATTGCCTTCAGACTGAGAACACACTTGGCTGCTGTGAATTCTTCAGATCATCGTGAAGAAAAACTGGATATCTTGTCTTGGACTTACTGGGATTTGTATTTTTTAAGCTTTTAAAGAGTGGTGCCATTGTCATGGGATGAAGAGAAGGAGTAGTAATAAAATATAACCTGTAGATCTTGTATGTGACTTACACTCAACTTTCTGCAGTCTGCTTGCCTGGAGCTGCTCAGTAGAGCAGCCATTACAGAGGCCAGGTCCAAGCTGTGGTGCCAGTTATTGAAATAGGGGAAATCCTGGTACGTGCAATACAGTGCTGCATTTCTGCTGCTGCAGTGGTGCGGAGGAGTGTTCAACAGGGCCTCACAGGCATTCTCCTTCCTCCTGTTCAGTGCAGCAGGACATTAGTTCCACCCTTCAACATTCTTAGCAAGGTTTTAAATTAATAAAGATGGAGTTGTGTGTTTTCTGGCTATCAGGTTTCCATGAGCAATTACAACGGTGAACTCCTTAGTTTACAGAAAAGAAAGAGTAAATGATGAGAGTATTAGATGGTTTTTAGTACTTTTTTTTTTTTTTTTTAGACCTCAATGTTATGATGCTCATAAAAAGCTGAACAAATGCCAATATTTTTTTATTTACTTATTTTTTAATCCTGAAAGTTAACTGGTCAAGGCTGAGACTCTAATGTAAATTTCATTACAGAAGTGCTTCCAAGGTGGAAGATACTCTGGTCTCTTGCAAATGGAACCCTCCCGCTTCAAACTCTCTTGAACTGTAATGGCAAGGTCACTTTATTCTCCAGGGTTGTAAGTATGTACCAGATTGTGAGTTGGACAAGAGCTTCAGGGTGATTCTGAGGTACACGTTCTACGGTGTCTAATTTAGAAGCCTTGAAGACACTGGATGGAATACAGAGGAGCCTCAGGCTCCATAGTTTTCTCATCTCCTGCTGCAATGGGGATTTGACATATTGTTCTATTCTTCTAGGGCCTAGTAAGACAAAATTTGGAAATCACATCTATTTGGAATGAGCCTATTTGCTTTTATTATCAGTTTAATTTAACTGTTTTCCTAATGCTCTTGGGAAATTTAATTCTTACGGTGTATGGAATGGTTAGTCTCAAACTCTGTCTATTCAGCCAAGAGCACATGTTTTATCATCCTTCTCGTTGGTTCATGATATTTATAATGCACTCATCGCAAGATGACATGAATAATACTTTCTTTCAGATTTTCAGTCTGTCCTGAACTTGACCTGTAGTGTCCTTGTTTTTATACAGTATTAGTAACCTCTGTTTTGGTAAAATACACAGAAGTCTCACATTAGCCTATAGAGGTGTGTTTTTTTCCCTGAAATTTCCAATTGCATTTACATGGTGGAGCTGAGCTTGGATTTAAGTGCTAAACTTGCATGGGCTTATAAGGACTCATTTTAACTTCAGAACTGTACTTGTCGTCAGAGACTGTCAGTTATATCTACCTGCTTTGACTTCTCTGAAACTAGCCTTGCTTGAGTTTGTCAGTGGGTTCAGTGAAGTCAAGTTGGGAATCCTGGATTTATCTTCTTGGATGGCTGTGCTTCCATGCGATGGTAAATCTGTTTCTAGGGTAGCCTTGTTTGTGTAGGTTTTCTTATCTGTTTGGTTTTGGTTTGAAAGCCTTGGTTGCATGATGCAATGCGTCAGTCTAGTAAAATACACTCTTTCCTCACAACTTTGAAGGGCTAACTGCTACCTTGAAAGAGCTTTTGCTGGGTCAGGTATGTTTCAGCTACCCACAGGCAGCATAAAATCAAGTGATTTCAGGGTTAACATAAATAAGATTGTACACTCATGTACTGTGTGGGTTATTAAATACATAGAACTACTAGCAATGGACCTTAGATCATTGTCTAAAAGTCATTCATGTTGAAAGCAGAGACATATCATACTAAGAAGGAAATGTGTTAGAAGGACAAAGTGTGTTTTGTATTCTGATGTTTTGCTCTCTGTTTTTACAGTTTTCAGGCTTGGCACACACCACCCAAATAAAGCAGCTAAATCCAAGCTGAATGAATTGTGATCCACTTCTTGGAGTTATAGAAAAAATGCCCAAAGTTGGCTATGAAATGTCATATGAAAAGTGAAAAGTCACTAGAAAAAAAAAAGAAAGATATATTCCATAGAATTCTAGATCCTGATGCCTGCAAGGAGTGCCGGTGAGGATCATAGAATCATAGAATCATTAGGGTTGGAAAGGATCTTAAAATCATCCAGTTCCAACCCCCTGCCATAAGCAGGGACACCTCACACTAAACCATGCCTCCCAAGGCTTCGTCCAACCTGGCCTTGAACACTGCCAGGGATGGAGCAATGCTGCAGTGCTTGCCAAACCAATTGCTTGGTATGTTCACCAAGGACACCTCTGCTTTAGGGAAATCTGCTCCAGGGTATCCCTTCATACAGCATGCTTTATGACTTCTTACTGCTTCTTCTACAAAAAGTATTTCTGATTTTAGCACCTCTGCTGTACACTTCTGTGTTACCTCTTTCATATGCATTCCGACTTTCTCATTTGGCTCTTAGACTGTTTCATTCCTGTGTTTGCTGGTCTGTGATGAACTAATTGTTTCTTTTTTTTCTAAGTGGTGTCGGTGAGGTATATTTCCAAAGATAGCTTTGTTCCTGTTTTATTTTCTCTACCTTTTGAGGTTCAATGCTGTGAAACTTTCCTTGGATATTTCCTGGATCTAGCTTCACAGGATCTGTTTGTGGCAAGGGGTTCTTCCTGCCACTTAATGAATTTAACCAGTAACTGAATATGTTTGGCCTTGCATCAGAGCAACTCTCTCCTCTCAGCTTTCTTTAACAGCACGTGATGTTGATGTTGTGTGATCTAGTGCATTGTTTAAGTCTCATAACTTCACTTCCAAAAGGCCTCAGGCAACAGACCAAAGACTTCAGTGAACAGTTAATTGCAGCACAGGAGAATGTCAGATAGATCAACATCCTAGAATGTGTTTCAAAGCATGTGTTTTGCTTTTGCTTGATCATACAGTCTTTGTGACTGTGTAGATTGCTGCATTTTCATGTGGAGTTGAAGCATCTTTGTCTCAAGAAATCCTCTGTACTTGTGATAGCATTACCTTGCATCTTACCCACTGGAGGCCTGTTCAAATTGAGGGCATATCTCCATGCACAAGTCATTGCCTGGTTGCCTGTAACAAGAGCTGTTCTGTATTGTGAACTCTGTAGAGGTACTATACCTCCCTTTTTTTGGTCCTTTCAATGACTGCATTTTCCAGGGGGTAAAAACATATGTATGATCAATTTTCACTGAGCAGCTTACATAGTCATTTGTGTGTGTCTGCCTCCCGAGTCTAAGTCTAACCCTCTTTCCATTGAATCAAATTGCATGTATTTTTGGAGCTGTCTTTGGAGTCACGATTAGGTGCAGAAATGGAGTGGGCTGTAAAATGTCTCGGAATTAGAACCATAATTTTTATGGGGGAATAAATGTATTTGCCAGGCACTTTACAGACAAGACAATTCTTTTCGTCAGTAGGACACATGCAATCAATATTAGTATCTGTATTCACATGTGCTGCATTGATAGTTAGTGATGTCACCAATAAGTAATGCAAGTGATTAGCTGTGGATTATGCAAATGTATATTTTTATTGTTTTAATTTTAAAGCTAATAAGATTATAGACCTTCCAAAGATGATAAGGTTCAAATGGCTGTAAGTACCAATAGAAATGTGAATGCTCTTTTAACTTGTGAAAAATACACTGCTTTGTGGAGTAGAAACCTAACTAAACTAGGTAAACACATTAAGTACCTCTGAAATTCTGAACGTGTTGAGACTGAGCAGAGCTAACACAGCTTCAGCAAATGCAGGCAGTGCCTTTGACTTTGTTGAATTGCCAACAAGTGTAAAGTTACTAATTGCCACTATGATTTCTAGGATTCTAGCTCCAGTTTTGCTGCAGTTATTTTTCTTTCTCTGCATGAGAGGTAGGGCACCAGTTTGAAGTTTGTGTATTGCAAAACTGAACTGAAAACTTTGGGTTTGTCTATGTTTTACTCTAATTGCCATTGCACAGCTTTTTTGCCTTAGAGAACTTGCCTTGATTCAACAAGAGGCTCATTATAGTCCTAAAGCTTCGAATAGTGCCTATTATATTTTGGCAGGGGAGGTCAGTGATCCTCCTACTGGTAGTTGATATTTCTCCATTTTCAGCACAGCTTTTAAGTAAAAGATAGTGTTGGATGATGATGAATTTCAAGAATAGTTGTATAATTTTCAGTGTTTTTATTTTTTGTGCACATTTTCCCTGAAGTCTGTCAGGAACAAGGAATGAAAGAAGAATTCACAGCTCAGGTTGCCTTCACTGGCTTCAGTTGGGCCAGCACGCTCTCATAGCACAGAAGCTGTGTGAAAGCCTTTCCTGCCTTACAAGTTCCCCTGTTTCCCCTTGGATTCTATTTTGTGTTTTGAGAACTCACTTCCCAAACATGTCTGAGAGTAAACTCTTTCACCAAAGTTTCAGGCAATTTCTGTAGTATAAAAATGATTCCTTCAAATTAATCATTGGTGATAATGACTCTTTGTGTCCCTCCTGATTACTGTGAAGCTTTTCAGCAGAGGTGGAATACCCAATTTTAATAACTTAATGAATGGTGCATGACCTTGTAGCCCAAGGCACATTCGTGTTCTGCATATTTTTTCCTGACTTCATTGTGCCTGTTTTAAGTACTGAACAGTCCTGTGCAAGACTGTGATGCTGGAGGTACCAGCTGGAAGGCAGTCTTACTCAGATCTCAGTATGGAATTTCACTGTTAGAGGCTGACCTAGTGAGAGCAGTTTCACACGCAAAAGGGAGTAAATAGTTGTAGCCAGACTTTTGCAGGTTGTTTTTTTTCTTGCAGTTACATTGCTGCATCTTTTCCAGTTTCAGCAGACTAATCCAAACTAGGATGCTGCTTTCTTGAAATATGTGTTTTTTATTTTTCTCCGTTATGTGTTGCTCTGACACGGGAAGATAAGCATTTTGAATCTCTCAACCCAGATAAAACCCTGTCAATCTTGAAAAAGATTGTACACAAATAAATGAATGTTGCATGCAGCTGCTAAAGTGTCTGCAAAGTCTTGCTGCAGCACTAAAATCACAGAGCGGTTAATAGACTGGAGTGACGTCCAAACTGGCTGTTGCCTCTTTTGCTGAAGCCTGACAACACATCCCAGTTTAGCAGAGAGTTCATCCTTTTCCACAGGGCATCTCTTTTTGCTTTGGAGCTTTCCTGAAGCCAGGAGACAGATAATGTCAATTTTCTGTGACTTTATGTCACAGTCTTGTCATATTGCTCGACTATTTCCTCTGCAGAAATGGATAGGTTTTGTGGTGAGGAATTCCAAGCATAGATCTGTCTCTTTCCGATCATCTCAGAGGTATGGTTTTGAGAAATCCTCTGTGTTGTGTTATTTCTCAGACAAACAGACATTGGTACCAGGTATGTTGGATTTCTTGGTGTCATATTCCTTTCTTTCTTTCCTATTGCAATAAATAGAAGGGTTGTTTCGGGATGAAAAATGCATTGTTCATTATGTAGACCATCATAGCAACTTGGACCTGAGCCTGGTGTTTCTGCACTGGTGTAATTTCCATGCCGCACAGGGCACGGTCAGATATCCTCTTTTCATTTTGAAGACCTTAATTGTAAACATATACTTAAACTGGATGTACATGGTGGCAGAGGTGTACATTCTAGAATGAGATCAATGAACAGGGAAATGTTAGTGCATTATTTGGCGTCTGCTTATATTAGGTTGGTGATTAGTTTGCATTTGTATATAATAAACCAGGGACCATAAATGCAGTGGCTCTAGTGTGATTTCAGTTGATCAACTGAAAATATCATTTAGATGTAACAAGCTTAATTAAGGTACACTCGCTACTTACGATGCAGACAGCACTGTATTGAGGCTTGTGGAGTGATGAGAAGGTGTGTTTTTGCAGGGCTTATAGTACAGGTGATACAGATACACAGAAAATGCTATTACTTAAATTGAGCTAGAATTTATGGCTCTCCAGATTTTTTTGCTGAAATCAATGGATGCATTGTATGTGCAAGGTACCTAATTCAGCTATTTAACTAGTCTTTTCTAGTGATTCATGTAAAATCCTGTCTTCAGAGATCTAAGGCCAGCTGCAGTGGGATATTGTGTGCGAGAACCATGCGTGCTTTCTGTTTACTGATTTTAGGACATTCCTAATATATGTGTTTATGTAAGGATGCTAGAAATATAGGTAAATGCAACAAGGTGAGATAAATAAAGATTGCATTGAAATGTAAGTGGGAAAAATAATTTTTAATATTGTAGGTTTTTTAAAACATTAACATTTTTCATGAACAAAGAGCTGTAGTATAAATTCAAAACTATGTATAAATAAGTACATACATAAAGGTACTTTTAAATTGAGAACATACATAGCTTTTATTTTGCGAAAAATGTAGAGCGAGTTTTTCTTTTGCCTTGTTTTGCACGGAAGTGAAATTGTTAGTTGTGCTTGAAGGGAGCTTTACTGTAGTCCACAGGCCCATACACTCTGTCACAGAGTGTATCTGCCCAAGATCTGGAAACAGCCTGGTTTACATGTATTTAAAAAAATATCGTGTTTCTGCCATGCAGACAAAACCTCTTCACTCTAGGTGCCTAAAGGCAGGCTTTTTCACCTGTGTAGGAGTTAGCTTTTTCTTGTAGTAAACACGACAAGCACCAAGGAAGTCTCCTGTTAGAACAAATTGCGTGCTAATTGAAATACCAATTATAAGCATGAAGCAGACAAGAGACTTTGGCACATGAGATTAGTATCATCAGGTGATACTAGTTAATGAAGTATCATCAAACCACAACAGTTTCCAGTCTGTTGCCTTCTGCATCAGGAATACAGTGAGAAAACAGGTACATGCCTGTTGGTTTGCTATTGCCAGTTCCTTTCCTCCTGCTCATTTGAGGAGAACTCAAAATTTCTCTAGCAAGTAGAAGTTGGAAATGAATTTGACATGTAATCCTTTCCCAGACAAAGTCCAATCAAAAAAACCAACCTCTTACCAGACACTAATCAGATCATAAGTTTAAAAGTCTAAGAATGTACAATCTAGTGAGGAGAAATTAACCCAGTCTTTGATGCTGCCTCAGAGTAACTTCCATATGGACAAGCAGCTGAGGTGTGATACCTTGCCTACATTATGTGCTTTTATTGGTCTGGGTGAGAATGGAGATGTGTCCTTTTACCCTAAGAATATACCTTTTACAGTACTCTCATTTTACAGCAAAAATGTGCAAAATACCATATCTTCTTCCCTCAATCTGTGACTGGAAACGGTTTTATTGTTGTACTTGGTAATAGTTCTGTTCTCTGAGAATGTGTTAGTTCCATAGATTGCTGTGGGAGTCAAATGAAGTTTCAGAGGCAAGCTTCTGCTTTCGTATCTCACTTCTAAAAGGTGGTGTAATGTATTCAAGCTACTAAAAGTCCTTTTGTGATCAGATTTTATTGTAGACTGCCTGCACAGACCCCTATTTATTCAAGACTCATGACTTCAGTGAGTCATGTCTTTGTTATCCTCACTCGGTTTCTTTATTTCTTCAGTTTCTTAATCTCTTCAGTGTACTTTATTCATGCTTCTTATTACTTCTCCTTCCCCCCCCCTTTATGTTTAATCTGCATATTTTAAAATTATTTCATTATGATTTATCCAGAGGGTGGAGTGGGAAAACTCTGAGTTTTGTGGGAGAGATTAAGTATGCAAAAGGCTAGCAAATCACTTAAATCCAGCTCATAGGACTACCTGGCAACAGAAAGTAGAATAATAAGCAAATTGGCCAAAGAAATCCATTGACACATTATTTTTTAAAAGGAAATAATTATGGAGTTACTTTAATGCTGATCTCATTCTGCTGAAGTTCAGCCTAGGGTTAAAAAGTGTCTCATTTGTTTAGTGTTGTGTTTAGTAATCTCAGTTCAGCCTACTTTAATTTTGTTTGATAGCTGTGGTTTCCCACTGCGTATGTTATAACTATATCAAGAAAACTGGTAATGAAGAGTAGAGCTGGCATCTTGGTGTCTCAGTTTGATACTTGAATTTGTCATCTGTAAAAGATGGTGGAGTATGGGCTGGTTGCAACAGTGATTTCAAGGAATGTGATTGTTGCTTATAGTATAAACAATTAAATGAGTATCATCCATCACTAGTTATAAACTTCATATTTAGGTCAGATTAATTCGAAAAAAGTTAGGAACTATATGCTGTATGCACGTTACTAATATGAGTATAATGACTAGGGATACCAGTGGTTAAACTTCACCACTCAGTTTCCCTTTTTTAATCAGTATGCATACACTGAAAAGACTGAAAGCAGCTTCAGGTAACAAGAATGAAGATTTTCTACTCTGTTATTAACCATAAAAAAGAGAAAATCAGCCATAAAGTAAGATTTCATCCAAATGAGCTTGTTTTTCTAGTGTTGAGTGGATTCATGACTTAAGCAAAACAATCTGCTAAACAGTTTAAGAAACACAATTGGTTTCTAGCTGACACATTAGATTTCATGAAGTGATTGATTACAGCTGCCAATTGCCAAGGCCAGTGATGTTCCATATTGGTAGTCCCCATAGTATGTGCCTGGATTAGTCTGAAAAGAGGACAGAGAGGGGAAAGAAAAGCAGTTCTCAATGCAGTTAATGTGTTTTTAAAGGTATCCTAAATGCAAAATTGCCTGCTGTGTAAAATTAAGTCCAAGACAGGCTTTATGTGTTGGTCAGATTTCTGTTGTGTTTTGGTTTTTCTTTGTGTGTGTGTGTTTTTCCTGTTGAGTTTTCCAAGTGAAAATCGGAAGCCTGGGCAAGGAATGGGGAAAAAAATATGCAAGGATATTGTGTGCATTTTTTTCACCATTATTTCTAAGTGAAAGATGGTCATTAAGCTTTCTTGATTTATCAGCTTCTCTAGGGATGCTGGTGGGAGGAAAGAAACTGGGGATTTAATCTTGCTCTTGCTGAACTCAATGGGAGTTTACCATTAATTTCTGTTGGAGAAGGATCATACCCTAAGTCAACAGATGAAATAAATAATGCTTAAGTCTTCAGATTGCTATTATTTCATGCTTAATTTTCTCATCTTTAAATGGGTGGGAGACTGGCAAGTCAGATGTTTTCTTCCCAAACATTGCTGTGGATCTGCAGCAGAAAAGTTGAGCAACTTGGTTCTTCTGTCTGTTGTGCTGCTCACCCCTCATAAAACAGAGAAAATAATATCCTCTCAAGAAGAGCAGTGATGAGCAAGATCTCAAAATAAGCTATAATCCTATTATTCAGAAAGAGAGCCTTCAGAAGATGCAGATGTTTAGGAATGTTGCAAGACAGGATGGGAATGTCCGGTTTTTTGAGAGTTATGTGGTGGTCTGGGTAGATTTAATCATTGGAAGGGCAGAAAAATAAGGAAGATATAGAGGCATGGTTGAAGAATGAGTTTGACCTTTGTTAGCCTGTGTAAAAAATGTGACTGTTGGGTGACATTTGGAGACTTGTTAGTATTACCAGTAGTGATCTAATGTTTCTGGGATTTGAGTAATGACCCACTCATAGGAACATTTTGTTATTCAATAAACTCCGGTGTATCCATTTATTTACAGCAATTTATGAAATGAGGTTGCACATCTCTCTCTGAATTTGTTCCAACATTAAATGGACTGAATATTTTCTGTCTGCTTCCTGGTAGCCTTTGATGTGACAAAAGCAAGCTCTTCTGTGGAAACACTGGTGTCTTTTCTATGCAGTTCTGTGTAGGGCAGTTAGATGAATACATTATGTCTTGCACCGATGCTATGTTTAAAATGGCGAACTAAAAAGAATTTAATTCAAAGCAGAAGCACATCCTTTAATGGTAACCCAGAAACCCAGGCCATAACATCAGTTTGAAGTGCTTTTGAAAGCCGTGAAAACCATTTTGAGTGTCTTGCTGAATGTAACTGCGGAGTAAATCATGCAATACTTTGAGAAGGAAAGATGGGCAAAACCACAGGTCTCAAGTACAGACCTCAAAGCAATGTTTCTGTCAGAATCACACAACGCTTGCTGCATCCCTGGCTTTACCAGTGGGAAACTTCAGAGAGGCAGGCTTTGAGTAATAAATGTGCTTAGGACATCTTTCCAAGTGGAAGATAACACGCTGCACATGTTGACTCAGAATTGGAAGTACTTCTAGTTGTGTGATCATAGTCAAAGGTGAGTTCACAATAAAAAAGCTTTGTCTCCTGAGATGGGTGTGTGGTGGAACAAATGTTCATTGAAGATTGCTGGTGGTTTTATAATAGTGTTTGTAAGTATCTATATATGTCTGGGTATGTCCTTGTCACACATGAAACGCTCAGTGGACACAGGAAGCTTGATGTTATTTCACTGTTTTGAGCCATGTTTGTTATGCTTATGGCCTCATTCAGTGCTGACTGAAGTAAGACCCCATTGCCATGCTTTGCTGTAAGTAGAATGAAAAAGTCAAATGAACTAATGATAAAATTGTAAAGAGGTCATTTTTGCTTGTTCACAGTAATTTCATGAAATGGAAGATGCTTGTACTGTGGTTCCCTTACACTCTGCATTAAATGTTTAGTCTCAGTAACGCCTGCAGGAACCAGGATCAAAGACTTTAGGAAACTTCCTACACACCTAGAAAACCTCCAGTATTTAACAGTTATTAAAGCACTTTGAGTTCTCAAGGTTCCCAGCATTAAAATACTCCCAGTAGAATAAGTGTTACTAGCAAAAGAGCCATTTGTACTTCTGGGCTTAAACTGACGATTTTGGTGAACCATACATAAAGCTAGGAACTGGGTAACATGAAAAAAATTCCAGACAGTTGAGATCCTGCAATTTTGCATCAACTGAGAAACATGCCTGTCTGTTTATACAGAAACCTGGGATGAATGAAAAGGAGTACAACAGGTACTTCAGTCTGTTCTGTGGGCATGGTTGGGAATAGAAAGATGATAGCTGTGCATCAGTGCTGGCACTCAATAGCTTCTGGTAGATAGCGTTGCAACTCCCCTTTCTTTTGAAGGCTTCTTTTCTGTATCCAGATAATGAAGAAGCCTGGAATCTTTGCCCTACTTAAATGGGCCAGCTTGTAACTAGCAAACAGGCAAGGTGCAAACTAGTAATCTTCTAACAACCTCCTTGGTCTTTGTTGCTCTGGTGTGAAATGTTTCATGCTGGTGGAAGATCAGCAAAAGTCATAAAACTGGAACAAGCAATGCTTCTGTTTGGCAGGTCTGAAGGCTCAGGAAGTAGATGATGGTTCAGATTTTATTTATTTATTTTTTTCCTGAGCTGTTTCAGTAACAAAAACTGGTTTTTTTCCCCTTGCAGTGACCTGCTGAGTGGTTATGCCACTAGGAACCAGCCCACACTACTTGTGAGCAGCAGAGTTTTCTGTAACCCTCCTCAGCTGACTCATGGTCATGGCTGTATAAAATTACGCTTTGCCTAGAATTGCCTTTATGTTTTAAAAAGCAGACAACCCTCCTTACCTGAACCGTGCAGTTATTCAGCTGAGTTTACTCTGAAGGCAGGGCAGGAGAACCCCTGAAGGAAAAGGAAAAATTTAAGTGGTCAGGATAGAAGCGCATGATGTATGTGGATCTTGTTCTGTAGGGACTCCATGCTGGCCTGCCAAAATCAAGCAGGAAATGGAAATGGAGAAGAGAAATTCTTGGCTTCTGAGTCAGACTGAGGGTTAAGCCACAGTCAAGCCACAGATGCCCTCTAAATCTTGCTAGGTAGGATTGTGGAAATTGGATGTGACAGAACAGAGCTCTTGGTCAATGGAAAGTCCCGATCTAGAGTTGTGTGACATTCAGTTTCATGTTTTACCTAAAAGGCTTGTCCAAAGTAGTGGTGTTTCTCCTATCACTAGCTGAACTGTAGGTATTTTGCTTTAGTTGGGGTTATTGAAACCCAGAGGAAAAGCTGCTTTAGAGACCCCTTGCAGGATATTGTTCTGAGAAAATTATCCTTTTGATGCCTTGATTTGAAACTCATGCTTCTCATTAACACAAGCTGCAGGGTGCCTGGAGATCTGTCACTGACAGGGGTCTACATTAGCTGGAAAACAGTGTGAATCGACCACATGGGTGTACAGGGTTAAAAAGCAAAGTAAGTAAAGAAAGGAGAGACTAAAGTTAGGTATCTGTTAGCAATTTGAGAACCACGTGATTTAAGGAAAGAACTGTACTGAACTGATTTTCAGGAAACCAGCTATCTTGACAGATTGACCGGGACCGTGTGACACGAAAACAACACCTCCTAATACTTTCTCTTAGGGAAATAATTTTTATTTCCCAGTAGAACATCAGCATTCCCCTGAAACCTGTCAGCTGAAAAGTGAGAAACCATTGCAGGGAAAACCCTCTTTCTCTCTCTCTCTTCCTGCCCTCCCCTCCTTCCCCTCTTTTCCCCCTTGAGGAACTGTTATGGGGTTTTTCTCCTAATTTGATCTGCAGGGCAATGTAGTACTACTGAAGATACGAATTGTCTGAGCTTGAAGCTTCTCATTTTGCCTTTCTATAGAGGAATTGCTGTAGACTTCTTTGAGTTACCTCTGATCATATTTAGTCTCACAGCCATGACTCTTACATTCTGAGACAGAATATAGAGCGACGTGAACACAGTAGTGTTGTGTTTTGCTTCTGATGCAGACCTAGAACATCCTGTTTTACTGGCTAGCTTAGGTGTATATTTCTTCTGTTTATTTTTGGGCATTATTTCAATTGTTGGTGACATAATATAGTTACTGGGTAGAGGAAGGAGATAAAATAGCAGAATTTCTGATTCCTATGTTACCACTGTTGTACAGGTTAATGTGTCATTTAATGTATTTCTCCCAGCCACAGGTCTGGATAAATTGCAAGATCTGCGTGAAACACATTGTAATTTGACAAATGAAAAGGGAGTAGCCAAATAATGTGCAACATAGTTTTGGTATGCGAAATGCAACTGTATGATACATAGGCTTAAAAAGTCCAGTAATTTTTCTGACTTCCTTTGGAGATTGTTTGTTGCCTTGTTATTCTTCCAAAAGGACATGAAATGAGCCATTTGTGTTCTAAGATTATTATAACTCTTAAATTAGTGCTGCTTGCACTGATTAAGTATTTCCTTTCCTCAGTTCAGTGCATTTTCATTCTTGAAGAGCTTGACCTACAAAGGACATTATTTGGTATCCTGCAAAAACAAAACAAAAAAAAACCCTCAAGTTTTTGTTTGAGTACCTTGTGCAAAATAATGTTAGTGGTAATGCATGTGCTTACCTAGTTCATTCTCCAGACTAGCAGAAATGGCTATTCTTAACTTGTGGTTGCTAAAATAAGGTTACTTGTGGTTTTGCTACCATACAATAAAATCCAAATGAAAAGAAAGAAGATTAAGAGGAGAAAATGTTTTAGTGTTTACTGGCATTTTACCTGGTGCTGACTTACATTTACTAGTTTGAATTAGAACTGAAACTTAAGTATTGCTGAAGACAAGGCCTTAAAAACAAGCTTATTGCCTTATGAAAATGATCTTAGTTTAGAGTAACTTGGTCTTATTCCTCGTAGTTTATTAACTTGTTTGTTTTGCATGTGGAGTATGGGTTCTTATTACAGATAATTCAGAATGATCTCTCTAGCTGGTATCTTCTCTTCGAACTCATGGAATCATCTCAATTGGAAAAGACCTTTAAGATTGAGTCCAACCTTCAACCTGGCACTGACAAGTCCACCACCAAGCTATGTCCCTAAATGCTACATCTACACATCTTGTAAATACCTCCAGGAGTTGTGACTCAGCCACTTCCTTGGGCAGCCTGTTCCAATGCTTGGAATCCCTTTCGGTGAAGAATTTTTTCCTAATATCCAATCTAAACCTTCCCTGGTGCAACTTGTGGCTTGTATTAATTGTTATTTGGGAGAAGAGACCCATCTCACTACAACCTCCTTTCAGGTAGTTGTGGAGAGTGAGAAGGTCACCCCTCAGTCTTCTTTTCTTCCAGACTGAACAGCCCCAGTTATCTCATCTGCTCGTCATCACACTTGTGCTCCACGCCCTTCACCAGCTTTGTTGCCCTTCTCTGGACCTGATTCAGCACATCTATGTCTCTCTTGTACTGAGGGGCCCAGAACTGAACACAATGTTCTAGGTGTGACCTCACCTAGAATGGTGAGTACAGGGGACAGTCAATGGCCCTGCTGGACACACTATTTTATAGAAGGGAGGACACTATTTTTGGCTAACTGGGCACAAGCTGGCTCACATTCAGCTGGTCTTTGACCAACAACTTCAGGTCCTTTTCCACAGGGCAGCTTTCCAGCCACTCTTCTCCAAGCCTGTTTTGTTGCAGGGGGTTGTTGTGACCCAAGCGCACGACCCAGCGCTTACCCTGGTTGAACCTCATGCATTTGGCCATTGGTTCAGCCTGTCCAGATCAGTCATATATGAAGTTTAAAATTCCTACTTAGTACGTGAAATCATTTCATTGCTGCATTTTTCTGTCTGTATCTACTTGCTTCTTGAGCAGGCACCATTATTAAAGCTGTGCACAAATGCCTTTAAATATATGCCTGTGCTAATGAAGAATTCTGTGTATATCTGGAGTCTGGTGCATCTTGAAGCAATTGTAATTGGCTGCATTTTTCATGAATTTTAATTATTAGAACAATTACACTGATATTGTGTCTTTTGATGTATTGCACGATCAGATGACAATTCCAAAGGGCTTGTTCACATAATATTCCTTAAATCAGAAGGCTACAGACTATTATACAGCTAAACCAGTAACTTGCTTGCCTGACTTATCTGCTGTACTCTGATTCATCCTGCTGATGGCAGCTTTTCCAACTTGACTTTCTCTTGAAGACACATTAAAAGATGTAGAAAAATAAAGTTGTTATGAACATGTACATCCAGGAACAGACAACAAAACTTAACAACGTATTGGTACTGCTTCTTTCCTTTTTTAATATGGTAATACTGTCTGCTTCCAGGGATGAGTTGCTTCTGACTGGGATAGTGAAGAGCTCATAATACAGTGTATGAAGTGCCACATGTATGTTAAGGTGTGAAGGGAAGGGGGGTATCTCGTGTTAAATTAACTGAACTAATTGCAGAAAATCTCAGAACAAGAAAGATTCTCAGCCTTCCATAGTACTTTTGCTATGCTGTAGTTTGGTGTAATCAAAGAGATTACCTTTTCGTGCAAATCTTGCTGTATGTTTTTCCTCAGACTCTTGTGGCTATACCACCATTGTGGCCACATAGTGGAATGACAAATGCTTGAACTTAGTCTGATTCATTACTTGCAAGGTTATTTCTACTGTTCTCACTGCTCACCGCATTTCTTGTTTCTTATACAAGCACACCATGTGCTTGTTGAAATCTGATAGTAAAAGAAGTTAATCAGGAACTCAACTGAAATCAGAACCTGAATGAAGCATATTAACATACTTGTCTTGTACATGTAAAAGATTAATGGGCTGCACAAATCATGGTTTGGTCCCCTGCCACCCACCTCTGCTGACTTTAATATATTGAAAACCCAACCAACAAAATAAAAAAGCCTCCCACATACAAGCGTACCTGTCCTTTGAACAAAATTTTGGTACTCCTCACTTCAAGTTAACAGTTGCTCCACTTAAAAACATTCATTTTGGCATGATTAGTTTTGAACAATCTGAATATTTTTTACAGCTCTATGCAAACATTTTTGCTCTTCTCTAATTTAAGAAAACTTTGATATGGTTGTGACCAGTTGGATGTGTAATAGGCTGTGCAGGAACATAATCCTTCCTCTGTAAGGTGAACGATACGGTCTTGTAGTTGCTACAGTGACCAGCAGCACAGGTCTACCCATACTCTGCCCAGACTACTGAGAGATTCCACTGTGCAATGATAGCACTTGTGGTTTATTTTAGAGATTATTTCTCCTGCCTGAATAACTGTGGACTGTGTTGTGTACCACTACTGTGATAATGTAGGTTAATCACCTAAATTACGCTTATCTGAATACAAGGATATGTACTCTTGTACCTATTCGGTAGAGCTGCTGCTTTTGCACCCCAAGTTACAAGTTTTAACTCTATTAGTCTGTTCTCATATGCCTGCAACTTGTACATACTTTTGTACATCTCAGCCCAGAGCATCTTCCCTTGATTAAGACATGCTGTTGTCAAATATATATATAAAAAAATGGCATGGTGGAAATGTAAGGTTTCATTTTGATTTCTCTAGCTTTGAACCGTACACAACTACAATTGTGATTTAAATTAATCCAATGTATATCAGGCATGCTAGAAAGAGAAGAAATATGTATTTCAAACTAAAAATATCCATCTTCAGTTAAATTTTTAATTAAAATAAAAGTATCTTCCTGGCATTCAAAACACGTGGCCACGTGCTGACTTTCTGCAATAATATGCAATGGCAATTTAGAAGTAGACTTTTTCTTTGAAAATGCTGTATGTAAAGATGGCTTCAGAAGTCTTAAAGGCATTAACTTAAACACTTTAGTAGAACTGGTCAAGAAACTAGATTCCTGTCTTCAGAAAGTTTGAGATTTCAGAATGTTTCCAGTTGCATGAAGTATGATAAATTTATAAAGTCTTTTTCATTTTTCGCTCCTTGAAGAGGAGGCAACCACGGTGGCATGGATACTAGGCTGATAGTTAGGAAATGTCTAATGAAATCTCTGATCTCACCTCTGCTTTACAGATTAAAAGGGTTGTGTTTATGTGTATTTTAACCTTGATTTTAAAAAAAGTGAAAGGAAATTCCTTAAACCACCGGCTTAAACCTGGGAGTTCCAGGTACTAAGTACACTTGAATGTAAGGATTGTTAGCTCTACTGTGAGCTTAATTGAAGGGAGCACGCACTCGCTGCTGCTTTTTCTTTTTACTTATGATGTTCTTCCTGTTGAGTTGTGGGTTGTTTTTTTTTTTGGTGTTGTTTTTTTGGTTTTGTGGTTTGGTTGTTTTTTTTTTTTTTCCCCTTGGGATTATGACCTGATTACTTCAGATCAAAGAAACTGTTTATGGTGAGAGTTGTATTGGAATTGGTATAGTTCTGCCCATGATTTACTGTAACCAAATGGTTGGGAGCTTGTAAAAGAGGTTTAGTTGAGCTTTTCTGTTTGAATCTGCAGAAGTAGAACAGTACAAACCTGAAGTCTACAGTGGAAATTTACTCAAGGTGACTATCTTGCTGCTATGCAAGATTGTATCAACTTCTGGTATCTATATTTTCAATAACCCCGTTAATATAGAGCCCTTTTGGCATTCTGCTTAACAAAAGTTAGCTTGAGGTGATGAATACCTATGTATTCTTTTGGGCAAAATTAAAGATAGTCTGCTGGATTACTTTGTATTCTTTGCTAGGTGTAAATTGTAGCACTGGTAGTTTTTGTTCTAGTCTGAATGATCTCCTTTCATAAACAGAGTGCTTGTGCAGTGGAAAGAAAATTGGTGTAAACTGAAAAAGATAAATTCTTTACTGTGAGGGTGCTGAGGCACTGGAATGGGTTGCCCAAGGAAGCTGTGAATGCTCCATCCCTGGCAGT
>JBCJKH010018078.1:0-15097 GCA_039877255.1 Loriculus beryllinus | reverse complement strand
GCTGCCCCATCCCTGGCAGTGTTCAAGGCCAGGTTGGACACAGGGGCTTGGAGCAACCTGGTCTGGTGTGAGGTGCCCCTGCCCATGGCAGGGGCTTGGAACTGGATGAGCTTTAAGGTCCTTTCCAACCCAAACTATTCTATGACTCTATGAATACAACTTTACAGAGGGCTGAGGTTTCACTAAATGACCAGGTCAAAATGGCAAACACCTAGGAGAAACCGACTGGATGGGTACATCAACACTACCAGTAGAATAAAACCTTAGATCAGATAGTTTGGATTACAGAAATGCTATTTTCATGCATGTTCAACACATTCAACACATAGAATGTGTTTGAATGCTTTAGTGATGCAGAATTTAATGGTAAATCAATAAATGCTGGTTATAGGGATTTTTATTTGGTTTTTACATTGTATGTGGCTTTAAAATTATGTGACAGAACTGACTACAAAAGGCTGTGGTCTGTTGTGGAGGGAGAATTTCTTCCCGCTTAAAGTACACATAGAGAGCCTTGAGAACTGCTGCTCTGCGGAGCTGAGGTGTTTCAAAACAAAGTAAATGAAGTTGAAATCCCAATCCCATTTGATAACAAAATAGTCAAAGGTTACCTTTCAAAGAGATTTAAGCACAGGTAGGTGGCCAAGTTCACAACACAGACACCACTGACATTACAGGTCTAAGAAACATTGTCGTTCTATAGCTAACGAATGACTCCAAATCCTCTGGCTGAAGTCATCCAAACCCTGAGGGTAAGTGAACCTTCAGAGGCCTCAAATCAAGTCTCTGAACTAGTTGAAGGTGGCAGGAAGTAATGGCCAACTTGCCAAGGGGACCCAATCCCACCAGCCAAAAACCAACTGCACCAAAAAGGGGGAAGAGAGAGGTCTGACTGCTGGAAAATGGGTTTTTTCCACAGCTCACTAGTAAAAGCCTGATCATTGCACCAGCCAAGGGAGAAGTATCATTGCTAAGCACACAAAACACATTTAGAACGTCTGCACCTCACCTGGCATTGTCAGCTCTAATCACGTCTTGACTCCAAGTTGCCCTTTCTCCACAGGTTACTTCCTAAGGGAACTGGGAAGAAAAGACCTGCCAGTTGCAGGTCTGAAAACCCTAAGAGCTAGCCGTCTGCTTTCCAAAGTCTGCACCTGAGTTTCCAAAGCCCACGTAAAAGCACCTGTAAATCCATCTATTGCTTCCTACTGCTGAAAGGCAAAGGAGAATTCCTCAGGCAGAATCACAACTGAGGCAGGGCTCAGAGGCAGGAGGAGGAGCAGTGCTCACTGAGATGCTAAGAGGCATTCCTCTCACATCACCACTCGACCTGAGCCAGCAAGCAGTGGAGCCATGGAGCAGCCAGCTAGATGAAAATGTTGTTAAAGGGTGACTCAAACTTAAGGAAAGAACATTTGTGCCTTGGGGTGAGAGAAGTCAGGCAAGCCTCAGTTCTGCAATGTCTATAGTCACACATTTCAGTGTACTGTCCTAAGAGGTGATCTTAATTCAGTTCTGGCGAGCAGAGGGATAGACAAACTCCTGTGCTCACCCATCTGAAAAACAGTAACCCCCGGGTTACTGTGCTGCAATTGAGTGGTGCAAGGAGAGTTAGCAAGGTGATCCCACACCCCTCATTTGCTTGTATGGAACACAAACAGAACCTGGAATATTAGGTGGCAAAGAGAATTGGGTACAAGAATCAATGCGTTCTGTAGTGCAGGCAACTGAGCCATTCAACTCTCCTCCTTCATAATGAAAAATACAAGAGTTGTCTCCTCTTTGGTCATTAATTGATAGGTAAAGTCTGAGAATCGTCATACATGTGATTTTATTACTCCAAATCAGTGCCTCCTACCTGTCTTTCCCCCTGGGTTTTAGCCCATACATGTGCAATTCCCAGTGAAATGAGTTAATAATTGGTTTGGATTAAGTACAGTGACTGTAAATAGATTCAACAGAAGTTTCTTACTTGTCTTCCAGAGGAAGAGACACAGTTTTGCTGCTCTTATCTGAAGAACACGCTTTCAGAGCACACTAACATATAAACCTTTGTGAACAGGAGAACTACTAAGCTCTGTCTTGATTTAATGATCCTTAGTCCAGACATGGCTGCTATAAGAGGACACTTGTGGTCCTTCACCCTTTAACACCAGCAGAGACTCCTGAATTCTAAACTCAATCAAGACTTACCATGAGCTAGCCTGAGGCTTGGGACTGCAGACAATGCATCAAGTACCTTCACTCTGCCACTAACAATACCATCACAGCGCTGATTCACAGCATCAGCTGGACACCACAGGCCTGAACTCTGCCAAGGTCTCATGTTGCCCTCATGGATGATGGATGGAGGACAGAAGCTTAGACCATTCTGCTGGTTTGAAAGCAGAGGGAGAAAAGCCTGTAAATTGTCAGACATTAATTAATGTCTGAGTCCAGAAGCCTAAAAGAATCACCACCTTTTTACCTCCAGATTATGTGCCTCATTTCTCTCTCATTACTGTTTTTCCAGCCTAACTTCCTCACTGTACAACCTCTCGGATCATTTCTATATGTCTTCAAAAACTCTCGTACAGAAGTTTCTTCACAGTCACAGACCACTATTTTATACTTTAAAAGAGACATTAAATAGACCTGCAAGATCCTTTCATCTTTTCTGGCTTTTGTAATTCATGGAACAATTTCTACTTAAAGCAGTTCAGTCTTCTTATGTTTGTATCTCTTGATCATCATGTCTGTGCCTGAAATTCTATAGCAGGTTACCATCTTCTGCTGCTATAGTCACAAATCCTACCTAAATTGTGGGCATTTGCCTTCAGCCTCCTTTATGAATGCTTCATGAGGTAAAAAAACTCATTTACCTTTGGATTATTAATTGACATTTTGATCTGTCTCCCATTGCAAACTGTCATTTCCTGTCGAATGTCTCTCTGACATCTTACTCAGTGAGCTTCAGCTCTTCTTCACCTTCTATATCCAAGTTCTTATAAACATCCAAACAGTAACATGACAGTTGATAGAATTGCTCTCTTCACCAGAGATGACATGTGCGTCAGCACTGGAGGACTGAGAGACTCAAAAGGCCAAAGGGAACTTTATAAGGAACCTGGATGATTGACCACACAGCAAAATGATTGTCCAGAAGAGAAGAATGGAAGAACGACCACTTCAGATATGTTCAAAGCCTGAATATACTGTTTCCAACACTGGCCAACTCTAAACATGAGGGGAGAAATACAAGAACCAGGCAAGTATACAAGATCATTCCCAGCAGTTTCTATAACAGTCTACCGGTTCTTATCCCTGCTTTAAAATCAGGTAACTTTGTGCTGTTCTTTCTTCTGAAGAGGTTTTGGCAGCCTTTGAATTCTCCTGTCTCTGAAACAATGCTGGCAACACTGAAATCAAACACTATGTGTAGTACATTGGGTACCAATACCTCCTTTTAAAAAGCGCAGGCTGCTTTTTTATAATATTCCCTTTGCACAAAACGGTGTAGAGAATGTGAAATAATACATTCCCACTACTAAACAACAGCCTTTTATCTCAAATGGCAGAAATAAGTGCTTTTCAGCTTCTGGTATCCCTGATTTGATCCCAAGTCTGAGAACTAATTGGACCCCATCAGACTACACATCACTTTTTTTTAAGAGTTTCAGAACTGTCTGTAATCAATATATAGAGACTTAAATATAGTTGTTGGCAGTTCTTTAGGCCATTAAAGTGTTTGCTTTGGAGAACATTTTTCTCTTTCCCACTAAGCTCATTCAAAGATTACCATCCCAAAGAGAAACGTCACTGACTGTTGAATGATCAATTAAGCTGAGGGAGAACCCTGCAAGAGACTATACAGTTAATAATCCCTTTAGTAATGGAAATGTAAAAAACTTCCTTTTACTACTGCTGAATGTCCCTAAAGAACAAGCCAGCAAGTGCAGCACCACATTATAAATGAAACAATAAACTGAGGTAGAGCTGCTACTGCAGTTGCATCACCTCACTCTTAAGAATGCTCTTATTCCAATAGTGTGGATAGAAAGCAATTCCCTAGTGATACTTGAGTTGATGAGAGGGAAAGCTTTGGTGGTGATGGCACCCAACCATCAACCACAGATCTGATAGTTCCTTGGAATTTTGTGGGCTTCATAAATAGTGAGTTAACGCGAGAAGCAAAGTCCCAGCACCTGTATGAGATGACATTTCCTTTGTGCCAACCTAAACCTCTGTGCCAGGTGCCACATCAACCTGTAAGAGGGACCTGGGAGAGACACAAGTTCCCAGCTGGCAAGCTGCATCTTGCCTCTCTGGTAAGCAGCATCTTTTGATGATACTCTAATGGCATCCACACTTCTCATATGAGAAAGAAATATCTGAAATCACTGTCACTGCTGATGTGATCTATTCTGATGGTGGTGCAGTTCTATTCCTTGTAGCATTTTCCTCTATGATGATTTCCTCATACTCTTGTGGCAGGCATTCCCTTCTTTTTATGGACAAACAGTTCCATAATTTCAGAGATGCTACTGTCACTGCTATTTCCCTTATTCTTTCGGCCCTGGATTTCACCCTGAACCATTTGACCAATCTCCCGGAGATTGCAAGGACAAAAGAAAGGTTGGAGTAAGCTGGAACTGCAAGGAGCAGAGGAAATGGCACAGAGGCAGTGGAATCAAAGGAAGAGAGAAGCAGCAGTTGCCAACAGACAATACTGTTCTGGAAGGATGGAGGTATGAGTAATGATTAGCCATGAGCTTCTGACTGGGATTGGATTTGCACTGAGAACCCAAAAGCAGTGGAAACTCCTAGGCCTCTGCCTCTCTTTTTCCTCTTAATGTCTGTCACAACCTGCACACACTCCCAGTTTGTTCCCAGCAGCTCTGGGCTGTCTCATTTTTCACCACTGTGCCCTTGCTCTTCAGCTCTCCATCCCCCAAGCATTATAGCTAGAGTTCCTTTAAAACAACACAGGATCTACAAACACAAAGCCTTTGAGGAGCAGTCATCTCCTTTTTTCCCAGAAGCGTTGCAGAATGGTTCTCCCACCTAAACCAACACATACTGCCGTAACGTCTGCCTGGCTTATCCTGAGCTCCAACAGTGATTCACCCTATAAGAACCTCCACATTCCAGAACCTCCAAATTCCACTCTTTCTTGCAAAAGAGCAAGAGTCTTTATTTGTCTTCTTTATATTTGATCTCAATTTATAGTAAGTGGGGGTATTCACCCTAAATCCAACAAGTGACTTTCACGCAGCTGGTTGCCTGGGAAGCTGGTTTGGAGGCATACTACATCTAAAGAGTGTAGGGACTTTCTTTAGCAGTTTTTCTTTGTCACTTCTCTGTTCAGATTCCCAGGTAAGGGAATTATAACATTATCAAAGCTTCTGACCTGCTTTGGTCCTCAACAGAAGGGTTGGAAAGAAAGTGTGGCACATTCTTCTCTCTTTATACTAAACATACCATTAGGATGTTTTAACACTCATATGTGTTTCTACCAAAGCCTTTTCCAGACTGAGATGAAAATCTGTCAGTTCTCCTGTGTCATCAATAGACAAATTAGGTCAAAATAGACAAACAGGTCAAAAGTACTCTCACTTCATGTCAAAGCAAAGGCTCATGGTTTTTAAATTGCAGAGACAAACCCGTATATGACAATGTGCCAATTATCCATGATTTGCCTGCTCCATCTTAGTATCTTCCAGTCAGTATTGATCAACTGCCAAAAGTGTTTACTGTTTTCTTCTTAGCTCATCACTACATCATTACAAACAGCCTTTAATCCTCTCATGACACAAAGCCCACTGACACTGTACCAGAAGCTGGAAGCATTCAGCTATATTTCTTCACTGTTGTTTTGCTTTGACAACTCAATTGTACCAGAAGAACTGAGACAGATCTTTACTGATATAACTGTGACAGGACTTTGCATCTGTCTTTGTCTTCAAACTGACTGAGACAAGGATGGCTTTGGCCAGTGACCAAATTTGTGTTTGTGCGTGTGTTTCAAAAACATTCCAAGCAAATGGAAAACGAACAATGTTGCATTAATAACAAACCTGGCAATTAGAGTTGGTACTGTGCTTGGATAAATCCATGTTACAAACAGAGAGGACAAACGGCTCACAGTACCTCCACCTCATACAGGTTTAAGAAATCCTCAATGTTTCTTTATTATATATGATGGGCTGTTACTAGAAAAGCCTCATATTAGGCCAGGGAAAGTCCTGCAGGCTGGGACTTTCCAGAAGCAAATAGGCTACATAGGGGATGAACCATTTGCTTGCTCAATTGGTATTCACACCAAGAATAGTATTCACAGGGGATTATATTTTATAGCTAAAGAGAAATGGAAAGCAGATGAAATACAGCAGAGCATCCTGAAACATCTCTTGATCAGAGTTTGAAATACAGGGAAAATCAGAACTGAAAAATCTCAGCGTGCTGCCTGTCCTCTGACTGTCCAAATTAACTGCCAACTCCTGCTGATTTCAATAGGAGCAAACCAGAAAAGATAATAGCCTGCCTTATAGACACGAATGACTAAAACTTTAGATTAGTATCTATTCTCAAATAGTTTATGTCGAATACGAAGTCCCACAGACACTGTTAGTGCCAGGAACTCTTCACATCCGTTACAGCTTGAATCATAATATTGCAGTTGCCCCTTTTGTCATTATACCGGATTGGGATTTGTACTGCTCATTCATAGAACTGTCATTTTACAGCAAGCTTAACAGTACACACAAAACCATGGTATGGCTTTAGCACAGTATTCTCTTTGAGGTAGCACATCATTTCTGAGGTGGATATTTCTCAACAAAGAGTACAAACATGAGCAGTGGGAGAGTAACCAGGACATTTCCTGGGGCTACAGACTGGGCTGAATTTACATTACTGCCCACAGGATGTCTTACCTTGTGATGTCTGCTATTTCTATTACTACAAAGAACTACTCTGTGATACAGTTGCCTATTGCTGTAGGCAATAATTTCTGAGGACTTTAGCAAGGATTCTCATCATGATGTGTAATGCTAGGAGTATGGAGTTTGTACAGATGCTCCTATGCACCTCCCAAAAAGTTTCAGTTTTCTTTAAAGCTGTCCTAGTCTCATTCTTATGGAATTTCACATAAAGTTAATAAAGTCTTTCTGGTAATACATTGGGACAGCATAACACTATTTCATATTCCTTCAAGGTGTGCATGTGTTATGCACTGAGGCAGAATTTAAGCAACTAAGCTGACTGCTTGATTCTAATGGGCAAAGCTCCAATTCTGAGAACAGCTAAGGTCACTGCAACTTGTATTGACCTTAAGAGACTATAAGCCTTGAGTCTGTAAATAGTAGTGTCTTCATACTTCATAATGCAAGCAGCTGGCTCTCTAAATGCTTCACTGGCATAAATGAAGCAATTACCTTTGACACAAATAACCTCAACAAACTGGATTAAAATAGACCCTTTCACATGCAGCACCATACACAACTACGTCAAGTTATGAGCAGCACTTCTTAGTTTATTGTCACTCAGAACTGAACATTTTCTCTGTAATTGATTTCTCAAGCCCCACTAAGAATACATCATCTTCCTGCATCTTCAAGTCAAGCTTTTCTGAACTCCTGCACATATTATAGCTGAACAATTACAGAAATCCCTGTAGCCTCAAATTACTGCCTTATCTATGACCTTAAGTCCAGAGGGCTTAATTTCCTCCATTTTCTCTGTCTCCTAGATCCATCCCATATGCATTTCCCTGTCACCAGCTCATCAGATGTCCATGATAGTCACCTTTTTCACTGTTCAACCAAAATCAGTTTCTACTAATTTTCCTATTTCTATCTAGTGATTATGTAGTCCTGGAGCACTTGCACTAAAACCGAACCAAATTCACACATTTCCTCAGCATTTCATAAACATTATTTGCAGCTTTGTTCCCAAAGTTGAAAGAGAGAAACTTGTCATTTCCCACATCTTAATTCTTTCCTTTCTGTCTGAGATTGCACCTTTGGACTGAGGTGATTCCATGAACTACGGTGCTTCTATTCCCAGAGCCACCAGAGTAGTAGGAGACAGACAAGACAATCTTTTTGCCAATAGCAAAAGAATTACTAAGAGAAACCAGGTGAGGGCTTGTGATATCAAACAGGACGGCAGCAGCTCTGCTTCTGCTCAACATTTTGGTTTCGTTCTTTTTAAAGAGGGCTAGCAAATGACGTAAGGATTTCTCAACATCTATTCATATAGTCCAAGAGGAGGCCACAAGGATGCTCAGGGGCTGGAGCACCTGCTGCATGAAGACAGGCTGAGAACATTGGGGCTGTTCAGCCTGGAGAAGAGAAGCTGCGTGGAGACCTCAGCAGCTTCCAGTGTCTGAAGGGGGCTACAAGGATGCTGGAGAGGGACTCCTCATCAGGGACTGCAGTGATAGGACAAGGGGTGATGGGCTCAAACTGAAACAGGTCCCTTTCATCTTCAACCATCCTGTGATTCAGTGATAAATAGTCTGAAATTTCTACTAAGTATTTCCTAAATGGTATCAGATCAGGATTTAAGTCATTTACAGGATAGTGAAGGATGTGCCACTTTTGAGTACCACACCTTCCACTCTTAGTTTCAGTGTCACCAGCAGTTTAATCATCACAAGAAATGGATTAACCGCTCATAACTCATTTTACCATGTTTTCACTGACAACTCTAAACCACTCCTACAACACTAGATCCAGACCATTCAAACCAGGTGATTTACGTTGGTTGTCAAGAGAGTATGAAGCAGGCACAGTAAAGAAAATGAAAGCAGCTCAACTCAGTTTGTTGTAACACTGAAAAGATTGGTATTTCATACAGAAGAGAGCATGACACATCACAAGTTGCAGATAAAGTCTTACACAGACACAGCCAGACTGGCCCATACTTTATGAGCTGGCAGAACCATCATCTCTTGAAACCTATGTCTAATGTGTTTCCACTGAAGACACAGTGGTTGTTATTCCACAGGCTTACATTTGGCCTTCAGTAGTTTTGTCTGCCTTATACAAGCTCCTCCTTGGTGAAATACAGTTGCATCCAATAACACAAACAGCTGTATTAAACTTTGCTTTTGAAGCTGGCAATGCCTATGACAAATGAGGACTATGTTACAGCTCTAGAATAAATGAAGTACTTACTTAACATAGCTGATGACCAGTCTCACTCTGGTTTCCTACCCAGCACTGACCTTATGTAAAGACACTTTAACGATACATCTGCACTTAGCCAAATTTGCATTCTGGAGCTGCACAGATCATCCTCTAAGGTTTCTCTTTTTAAACACAGGATCAGAAGCGATAGTGACTTCTCCAGCATATGGGAGGCATAGGCATGTACAGGCTGATACTTCTACTTTCCTTTTCTTATCATTCAGGACTACTAAAACACATAAGTGAGAGAAAAATTTAAGCTACAGCATAATTCTCCATCAAGCCAAAACCACAAAATGTCCCTGACACATTTGCCTTCTGAAACAGAAATGCTTCAAAAAGATGTGCTAGGATGTTTCCTCTGGTCCACACTAGGATTTCTGTTCAACAGCAGCCTTCCCCCCACAGTGCAGGACCTCTGGCCACTGTGCCACACACAGCTTGCTCCAGGCTTCAGGAATGTGTCTGAGTGATGGCTAAGCAGCCTCAACTTTCCCTCAACCTTGCCAAGAAAGGAGGATAACATATGTAGCTATGTTTGCACTTACTGAACCTGGGAGGATGTGAATTGGCCACACAGATATATCTGCCCAAATCACGGAACTACTGCACATGTGGAGGCTCAGAAAAACACAGAAGGAGAGAGAAATACTTTTTTAAATTTCCATTTCATGCTATAATAGGATGAAGCAAAGTATTTGGATTTCTCTGTTTTCATGGAACTGAACTTCTTTTTCTAGCTATCTTTATTTTCCAAAGATAACAATCATATGACTCTATGGAATGGGATTCATCCAAGGTTATTGAGGGAGCTTGCAGAAGGCAGCCACTTTCAATCAGTCACCAGCAGTCCTGGCTAACCAGGGAGGTTCCAGTTTGCCAGTAGCAAACAGGACGCCCTTATACAAAAAGGGCTGGAAGGAGGATCTGGGAAACTACAGTCCTGTCAGTCTGACCTTAATGCCAGGGAGTGTTATGGAGCAGATCACTTGAATGCCATCATGTGGCTCACACAGGACAACCAGGAGATCAGGCCCAAACAGCACGGCTTTATGAAAGGCAGGTCCTGCTTGACCAACCGGATCCCCTGCTCCTACAAGGTGATCTGCTCAGTGAATGAGGGAAAGGCTGTGGACTTTACTAAAGCCTTTGATATCACATCCCATAGCATTGTCCTGGGGTAAGTGGCTGCTCATTGCTTGGATGAGCAAGCCATGTAAAAAAACAGCTGGGTAAAATAAGCCTGAATGGCCAGGCCCAAGGCGTGGTGGTGAATGGCATCCCTTCTAATTGGTGAACAATCACTAGTGGTGTCTCTCAGGACTTGGTGTTAGGGCCAGTGTTGTTTAATATCTACATTGATCTCGATGAGGGGACCGTAGGTACCCTCAATAAATTTGCAGATCACACCAAGTTGGGTGGGACTGTTGATCTGCTGAAGGCTCTGCAGAGGGATCTGGACAGGCTGGATCCATGGGCTGCAGCCAATGGGATGAGGTTCAACGAGGCAAAGTGCTGGGTCCTGCATTTGGGCCACAACCACCCCATGCATTGCTTGAGGAAGAGTGGCTGGAAAGCTGCTCGTGGGAAAGGACCTGGGGGTGCTGATTGATGGAGCTGATGCAGCTTGTGCCCAGGCAGCCAAGAAGCCAATAGCATCCTGGCCTGGATCAGCACCAGTGCGGCAGCAGGGCCAGGGCAGTGGTTGTCCCCTCAGATCATGTGTTCAGTTCTGGCCCCCTCACTACAAGACAGCCTAAACACTTTTCTACAAGCTCTTAATTTAGAGAGGTTTTCATTCCAATGTATTATTATTAATAATCATCATCATCATGTACAGAAACTTGCTTAGAGATAGGAAAAACTATTTTCAATGGCATGTAATTATTCTTTCCCACTTACAGTGTTTGAATCACCAAATGTTTCCAAACTTCCTCAAACAGCCTCTTTATATCTTAAAGAGACTATGCAGAATAAAATGACTCTGTTCCTCCTCTCAGTCTGTTTCCTGCCTGACATTTTGCTCTCACCCAAACTACATTGAACAAAGCAAACTTTCAGCATTCTGGAAGGGAATGCTATATAAAAGGAATAGAAGAGACTTCAAGCTGAAGATTCCTATAGGATACATACATCTTCAGGATGGTTTGAGGGTTAACTTTGTTATTTAAAACCAGAGTACCTTAGAAGAGTTTGTGACTGGCACAACCCATCTTCTTAAGCAGCACTCTGTCTAGATGCAGCAGATATTTGATCAGCAAATGGTTGCAGCAAATGAAGCCACACAAGTATCACAGCTTAAATCACCTCTCCCAACAGCCTAAATAAAGCTGGTGAAGTTTGCACTAACTCACCGAAGGAAGACTTTGAAATTCCTTTCTACTGATAGGCCAAAAGAGGTGATAAAGTCCAGCAAAGGGACAACTGCAAACAAATTCTGAAGAGGATTTCATCTTCAGCCACCAGAAACATCTGCTGAGTGAATGGATGTCTGTGCCTTGGTAAGTTGGTAAGTGGCTTCTCTGTTGGAATAGGGGATCATAGTACTGGGATCATGCTTTCAATGGGTGCTTTTCCTTGCTTCTAGCACAGACTTTAATATTAAAGCTGTTTTGGGACCACAGGGATAGAGGAACCTGATTAGAAGACAGAGCAAATGGAAGCTTCTGTAGACAGTAGTGGGAATGGCAATGATAAATCCCAGGGAAAAATTGGCCCTCGACATTTTGAGCAAGATGCTGGCCTCGATCAATGAAAAGCAAAGCCAATTGCAAGTCACATTACTGCAATGAGACAGTCTGTCAGACACTCACACTGTGCATTCCTCAAACACCTACACACAGTTCCAGATTTGCTCAGCTCTCTGGGTACTCAAAACAAAGACTCTTTCATGACACAATTCTATCCAGTGGAACTTCTGCTACATTCATCAGCACAGATAAAGGTAGAAAAGATGTATCTGATGTCTCATGGTGGTCAGCTAATGAGATTGTCCTCTTTTGGAACAAGCGTTCTCACAACAAGCAATGTGATAAAAAGCATGGAGAGAATTAATCCTAGTTGAAAGATGGACTGGTGTGCTAGTCTTTCAAGGAGAAGCCAGCTCTTAATTCTGTTCATCAGCTGTGTCCTGCACCAAAACTTTGCCTTTGAAGCCAACAGATGCAGATATGAACTCCCAGCTCTTTGTGCATTTGAAATGAAATAGGCAGACAGTATTTTTAGAACATTTCTTCAGAAAGTTAGAAAAGTATCTCTATGTCCTTTTTAGTTATTGAATTGCTAACAGGATCCTTCAGTTAAACTGGGACAAGAAGAGGCTCTGCCAGCCTATCCTTCTGCTCAAACTTTAATTAAAGGGGAAAGACACTTCCATTGCATATTGTAGCTTGAGTGTAGAAGTCAGTTACAGCGCAAGTTATGGGACAGGTCCTTGCTCTTTTGAGAGCACCTACAATGTTGTCTTCATACTAGTTTAAAGAACTGCTTATTGCAGCCTAATAAGAGTAAATCCCTTTTCATCCTGAAGAGTCTGTAGTACATTCAACTGTAGGGTGTTTCACAGTGCCTTTGAGTCCAGGCAGATACCAAATTAAATGGAAGCCTGTTTAATTTCATTGTAACTATTTCATTTACTGGAGACTAAATGAAACTGAATGCAGTACTCCAAATGTTGCTTCAGCAGTGCTGATTAAAGGCGAATGATAACCTGCTGGCAACTCTCTTCCTAATGCAACCCAGGACACCGTTGGCTCTCTTTGCTGTGAGTGCACATTGCTGGCTTATCTTTAATTTGTTGTCCACTGAAACCTGTGGGTCCTTCTCTGTAAAGCTCATTTCCAGACAGTTGGCCCCCATCCTCTAGTGGCACATGGAATTATTCCTCTCCAGCTGCATGACTTTGCATTTCCCTTTGTTGAACTTCATGAAGCCAATTGCTCCAGCATGTTGAGGTCCCTCTGAATGGCAGTGTGACCATTTGCTATATTGGCCACTACTCCCAGTCCTGTATCATCAGCAAACTGAGGGTTTACTCTATCCAGGTCATTAATGAAAAGGTTTAACACTCCTGGACCCAGTATTGACCCCTGGGATACCTCATTAGTTACCAGCTTCCAGCTAGACTTGGTGCCTCTGATCACTGCTGTCTGTGCCTGGCAGTTCCCCCTTTTCCCGATCTACCTTGCTGTGTCTGTATTTCATCAGCTTGTGTATGAGGATGTTACGGGTGACAGTGTTGAAAGCCTTACTAAAATTGATTTCATCTTTGTCATAAGGATGGCTGGTTTTCGTTATCTGCAGCATATTTAGGTTCCTTGGGAAGACTCACAAACACAAATATATGTTCACAAGAACATTTTTTAAAGCCAAACCTCACAGAAGAAGTGATAAATGCTCCATCCCTGGCAGCGTTCAAGGCCAGGATGGACAGAGCCTTGGGTGACATGGTCTAATGTGAGGTGTCCCTGCCCATGGCAGGGGGTTGGAACTGGATGATCTTAAGGTCCTTTCCAACCCTAACTATTCTCTAGATTCTAGAAGCAATCCCACAGTGTTGAGGTTTGCACAGGGATGGTTTATGACATTGCCCATGCAGAGGTGTATTAAGCTCTATTAAAGATAAAGAGTGAAAACCTCATAAGCCAGAATGACACAAAGGCATTTCTAGTAAATATAAACTTATCCACAGAATTTTCCTTCTTTTCTAATACATAAATATATCTAATAAAATCAGAAAGGGGAAATACTTGATGATAAGTAGAGAAACTTTCTCTTCATTACAACAATTCCTGTAGAAAATTCCCCTACCAATAATTGCAGATCAGAAGAGAGAACTAGAAAGAGCTACAACTGCTTGGGTATTTTTTGTAAGTTAGGACTCATTGACCTACACCTGAATGCAAAAGGCGACCATAAACTGTGCAAATGCTGGACAGGAAAAGGTCTGAGATTTTGGATTTCAGCTTTATTTCACTATTACCAGGAGTCACCTGTCAACAAGTACTTCTATGGATGACAGACACAGCAGTCCATGCAGCTGAACAAGCTGTCTACATTGCAATGGCTACTGGCTAGTAACTGCTTTACACATTACAAATACTCAGCTAACTTTAAAATTAGCTACCCCAGAAGCTAATGGACGTTCAGTCACAATAGAAGCAAGCTCTGCAAGGCCAGCTTCTTGCATGGTTTCTGCCATGTGGATGCGCCTTTTACACAAGTCCTAAATGAAGGCAGGAAGGAGAACACCATAGAAACAAGTGTCAGAACAGTTCTGGCACTTTCGCATATGTATTATGTTTCAGAGCGTTCTTGCTAACACAGTTGGGTTAAATACAGCTTGGAGAGAGCCATGTGAGATGCATTCATTTCAGTGTTGCTAAGTGGCATGATCAGCTATTCAGGAAGCAGAACAGCTCATCTAACTGCCACCCATCTACTTATGTCTGCAACTACACATATGCTTCTGTGAGAGGGATGAGGCTGAACAGGACTGTCCATAGTTGGCAGAGACAAGCAGGACAGTACAGAAGAGCTGACACAGCTGTGTGTGGCTCTGCTGCAGATAACTGGAGCATGTTTTGCCTGAAATTGCATTTTGATTCACTTCCACCAAGAGCCAAGAAAGGTGTTAGCCCTCATATGATGGCAAAAAAGCCCTGCTGAAAGGCTGCTCAAGAGGGAGGCCAGAACAACGGACTGCTGGAAGACTAAGATGAAGAATACCTATACAGAAGTCAGGAGCCCTGCAACAAGCCAAAACAGACACAGATTTATGAGTAGAAAAACAAGCCCACACTAAAGCAAAATCATAAAATCATAGAATGAACCAGGTTGAAAAAGCCCTTCAAGCTCCCCCAGTGCAACCGTCCCCATCCCTGCCAAGGCCACCCCTGCCCCATGGCACTGAGGCCTCGTCTCCA
>JBCJKH010018077.1:0-10167 GCA_039877255.1 Loriculus beryllinus | reverse complement strand
TTGGAGCAAGCTGCTCCAGTGGAAGGGGTCCCTGCCCATGGCAGGGGTTGGAGCTGGAGGAGCTTTAAGGTCCTTTCAACCCGAACCAGGCTGGGATTCTAAGATTCAATGATTTTTGAATGACTGGATCCGAAACATGCTTTGGTGAAAATGTCATGTATAGGAATTACAAATACCTATTGGAATGACATTAAACTGATCAGTGTGCTGGGTCTGCTATCTGATTCTTTCTGAAATTCCTCTTATGAAATCCTATGTTTCAGAGATTACTACAAAACGTAAGCAACGCCTCAGTAGCACAATAGGAGTAAAATCACAGATCCAGCAAGACCTGGAAGACACATGTAATAAAGCCTCTAGTTCCTGTTTAGGAAAGTAAAGGGATATTCAAAAAAAAGTAGATCCTGAAGCAGAGAGAAGGGAAGGCAGAGGAAAATGTGTGTCCTTGGACACTGGTATGAAAGCTGTAAGAAAACATAACCTGTTGCTGGTGAAGTAGAGGAAGGAATATGTGGATTCCTAGCAGTGGTTGAGCATGAAGAAATAGCTTGGAAGAAAATCGTGTGTACAGAAAATCACTGGTTCTGGGGAGAAATAAATGACGAGGAGGAAGGTGTGTGGATATGTGGGAGGCTTGAGCCCTGCCCTCTCTGCATTCTGGTTCTTCTCCCCAAAAGAGAGCAGAAAGCATCAGAGGTGATGGAGCAATGGAACAGAGGATGCTCAAAAATTGCCATTCAAGTGTCAGCTCCTCAGATCTGTAACCCACGAATGTGGAACACTGGCAAAAAGCAGGGAAACATGGTAAATCACAGCTGTTGGGATTCATGGCATCACTGATGTGGATTTTGCAGCCTCAGCCTCCTGAAGCTGCCAAGTGGGAACTTGGCAGTCTTTGAGCTGCAACTGCAGACCTTGCAGGGTAGTGCTGCAGCATCTGAGCATCTCGAAGGACTTCTGCATCCTACAGCTTCTCTGGACCTTTCTAGAGGCCACCAAGAGCTCTCCAGGGCTTCTCTGGATCCCCACAGAGCCATTCCCATAGCACAGGTACAAAGCCTTCTAAAGAAGTCCTGACTCTTTTGGAGCTCATAGGAGTGTTCTGAAACCATCTTGGAGCCCAAGCAGACCTTGTCCTAGAGGAATCTGAGAGCTTCCCTGGACATACTGTAGAGTAATCTCAGATACCTTCACTCCCAATGGGACACTTCAAAGCTTTCCCAGTGCTGCTGCAGACTTTCCATGGAGCTTTTCCAGAGTCTCTTTAGCTTTCCTAAAGTCGCAAGCCACCAGTTTTGGGAGTCACAAAATAAAGGGAACAGCTGTAAGAGACACGCAGTGGGACTGCGTTCCATTAAGAAATTTAGAGAGACATGTTAACTCATGTTAAATTAGGTGTAAAATCGATCTTCCCAGGTTCCTGTCGCTGTGTGGATCATCAGCAGAGAGCAGAGTACCCCTGGGCCGCTGTTCCATGTGTTTGTCTGCACACTGGATACTGTACAGGATCCAAACAGATGCTTTGTTATCAAAATAAGATGCACAGGGGATAGATTCGAGCCTTAAGTAGAGAAAACTTGATGGTGCTGATAATGCAGATGTTAGCAGTGAGAGTCCGGGCTGTTTCACATGATCATCAGCACGTCGGTAATGGCTTGGGTTTGCTGGGATTGTGTGTTCTCAAAGCTGACTTATGGATCAGTTCCTCTGGTGTGGAGAAGACACAGCAATAGGGTCCAAATCCTCTTTTAAACCTAACTAGATCGCTCCTATGGTCCTAATAGCAGTGAAAGGCTTGTTCCAACCCCTGTTCCCACTTTCAAATCCTCTTGAATTTGCTTGTATCCTGATTTAAAGTTATCCCTTGAGCCCCTGCTTTCCAATGGGCCCCTCATCCTTTAGCATAGGAAGAGGGAGACTTGAAATAGATAATTTCAAGAAGAAGGTATTTTACTGAGCTCATGGACATCATCAGCACACCTCTAACCTTCTGGTTATGTGGGGCTTTGAGCTGCGCTCGAACACAAGCACAAGCTCCAGCTCCAGGTTTCTCTAAGCTTTCTGGCCAGTAAGCAAGTGATTCAACATTTGCAGTGTGTGCTCTTCCTTCAGGGGTTCTCGTGGGGGTCTTGCATAATTCTGCTCAGGACCAGGATCCTCTTCTCTGGGTGAACTTGATAGGGTTTTGAGAAACAAAATCTCCCAGTCACAAGCCTTAGACACGGAGTTCTCTGTGGGATTAGCTCCACTCTTGCTCTCTATGATTAATATTCTTCCTACACTTCAACATAGTGTTGCAGGTCAGCTGGTGGGGCTCCCAGAAGGATATAGGAGTTCCTCAGACAGCGAGGCTGTTTGCAGATGTCTCAATCCACCCCTCACCTCTCCATAGCACACAAGGCTGTTGGTTTGGTTTCCACCTGCAGTGTTACTCATGCTGCCCTTGGGTTCCCACACAGGCACACCTAAGCTTACCGAGAGCTTCCCTATGGAGAAACCCACTCACTAGTACCGAAAGAGAAGGTTTTCCTTTACCAAGGGGTTTCTGATGCTGGTGTGTTCCAGCTGCATGTTCATTCACTCGTCCCTCCATACAGGTAAAGCAGACCTCAACCGAATCCATCCACTTCAAGCTCCTCTTTCAGTGGCAAAGCACAAAAATGCCCAACTGTTTCCATCCAGCACCTGAGCCCTTCTCTCCCCCGGCCCCCTCAAACACCCCTGCTTTGTCTCACACCAGCACTGCTTTCCCATGTGTGGTGGAGGGGTGTTTGTGCACGCATGGCTTTTATGTTTTTGCCGGGACAAGGAGCAGTGTAATGTCTGTCTGCTTTTCCTGCTTGTCTCGTTCTTGGAAACCACATGTTCTTCCTTTAGCAGCAACTCCGTATTTATTAATCTGCAAAACAAGGCTCCGAGCAGTGGCGAGCTGGCCGGGCTCCAAGGAGACCCTTAGTCACTTCATTTACGCAGGCTGCAATAAGAGGAGGGCGAAGCCGTCGGGGAGTAATTCGAACACTCAGACGCCTGCACCGAACTCTCATTTCTACCTCATTAACTTTACAGTTTGACAACTTCACAAGCCAGGGACTTCTGTCGTGATTGCTGCTGCGCAGCCAAGTGGCAGACACCTTCTTGCCGTGTGCAGGTTTACTTCAGAGATGGTTGCGATGGGTTTTCCTGCCCGTGCAGGGAGCAGCTCCCAGCTCTTGGCTATGGAAGGGTCTTCCTGTGGGTCACAGGTATGTTTGCATGGTGATCACCCCCATACTCTTCTCACAGCCTCTGCTGCTCCGGGTGTGTGCCTGGCAATGGTCTTACACACCATGAATGAGTCGTTCTTGCTTTTGCCTAGACGAAGGAAAAGTCGGACTTATGCCAAATTAGTTAAAATGAATTAACTAAGCCTGACTTCACCTGCTTTGCCTCTGAAGATGCAGCTTTAGCTCAGCTTTATAGAATCATAGAATCATAGAACAGTTAGGGTTGGAAAGGACCTTAAGATCATCCATTTTCAAGCCCCCTGCCATGGGCAGGGACACCTCACACTAAACCGTGGCAGTGTTCAAGGCCAGGTTGGACAGAGCCAGGGATGGAGCACTCACAACTTCCTTGGGCAACCCACTCCAGTGCCTCATCACCCTCATAGTGAAGAATTTCTTCCTTATACCCCATATAAACTTTCCCTGTTTAAGCTTTAACCCATCACCCCTTGTCCTGTCACTACAGTCCCTAACGAAAAGTCCCTCCCCAGCATCCCTGTAGGCCCCCTTCAGGCACTGCAAGGCTGCTATGAGGTCTCCAGGCAGCCTTCTCTTCTGCAGGCTGAACAGCCCCAACTTCCTCAGCCTATTCCCTGTTTATATACAGCTATGCCAGATGAGCTGAGGATTCCTTCTTGGCAGCCTCAGCTTTCTCATGCTTTAGTGTTATCTTTAGCTGCAAGGAGTGTAGAATACAGGCCAGGGTTAATAGTGTGAGCTGGTTTGATGATGCTGTATCAATACTGGGTCAGCAGGTGGAGTTTGGGTCAGGCTTCACTAATTTATGTTAACTATAGGGGTTGGGGGTAAATGCAGGTTTCCCCTTCTGTTGGGCAAGCCTTTGGAAGATCACTGCCGACCCATGCTTTGGGATGCTGTCTTCATTCTCCCTTTGACCCTCATGCTGCACCCACTGTTCAGCTGAGTCCTACTCACCCATCTCTGTGGTCCTGCTGAACCCACTGAAGCTGTTTGGGTGCCAGGCACATAAGGGTTTCCTACACTGGGTCCTCTGGATTTCCACTGCAGTATGAGGCTGCGATTGGCATTAGTGTCAGATGCCAAAAATCAGTGTTTCTTGAGATCTATCTCCTGTCTCCATAAACAGAGCCTCTAGAAAAGCTTTACATATACAACTTCAGGCTCTATAAAAGAAGAGAACCCAGTGTCCTCATTCTAGAGTTGAGTGGGTCTCAGCACAGAGTCTCTATTAAAAGCTCTGGTTTTTTTTTGCCTTGCCTTTAAGAAAGTGACTCAAAGGCACCCAGGGAGAGACGAAGGGTTGGAAATACAACTTTAATAACCCTTCTTCTGTTTATGGGGATGTTTTAACCTTTCAGAGTTTCCAAGAGCTAATTGCACAACCACCATCTGGGCTTGCTGGTGCCTTGTGCAGGTGATGCAGAGATGTGGAGGGCTCCAAGAGGGAGTAGGAACAGCGGTGTGACACCAGCACCCTGAGCTGCAGAGCCTTGGGAGAGCCCAGAAGCAATAGATGGGAAAGGTTTTTAATCCTCATGCTTCAGTGCTCTCAAAGTTCTAATTAACAGGGGTAAGGACAAACCCTCCCTTTCAAGCACCATGGCCCCTGGCTGCCTGTTCACTCTTCCCTCTTAAGCAGTCGGCCTGAGTCACTCCTGAAGACAAGGGAGACCCAAATCGATTAAATTCCTCACTCAAAGCCCAGCACGGGGGTTCCTGTGCCCCAAGGTAAGCTGTTACATAGAGTAGGCAGCTTACGCATCCATCACTGCCTGGGGTTTCACATCCAGCCCTGGCTGGTGGAGATAGAAAATGATCAGCTTTAGATGATGGCTCAGAGGCCTGCCAAAGCAACATGGCTCTGTCCTTGGTGAGATACGTGTCACCAAGGCAGCGATCCAACGATGCAATCATTGCACATTGACCTAGTTCGAGCTTTCAGACCCTTTCAGTACCTCAGACTGATCTCACACCAAAAAAAAGGGTATAAAACCCAGGAGTCTAACTGGAAAAATGCCTTCTCATACGGTGTTCCTTGGCCTACTCCACAACAGAGACATAAAGGCGCCTTTCCAGTATCCTTCCCAGGTTCCTCTTCAACCCAAAGGCCGTATCACAGAGAAGTTACATGGAGAACATGGTCAGGAAATTTGTTTGGCTGCAGAAGGTCTGCTCAATGGGATGAGAGCTGGTTCATCTGAGGGAACAGTGGGGGTCAAGGGAGGGACTAAAGAGGAAAGCGAGAAGGGGAATGCAGTTGGGCATCACACAGTAAAGCCTTTGTTTGGTGTTACGTGTGAAGCACCATAGATGTGGAGAGGTTTCTTCCTGGTAGGAAGAGTAAATGGCAGGGTAAGGTCCTTCCTTAACCTGAGAGAAAGGTGATTAGATAAAACTATGTCCATGTAGTGCAGGATCTTGTCTTATACCTGACACCTCCGAGAGGTGCCAGGCACCCTGCAGGTGTGCAGTTAATTGCTGCCTTTCCTAAAACATGTTTGTAATGTGTAGGTGTCTTCTCCTCTTCTAGTGGATAACACAGCAGGAGCTTTGTCCTGCTGCTCAAGCCAAAGAGGGGATCTCCTGGCTCTCTTGAGAGTCCATACATACATGGGGGTATCTAACCAGGAACAGTTAAAGGGGACAGCACAGTTCCACTCTATAAATATAAGAGGCAGAAGAAGATAGATAAAACGTGTGGCATAACCCCCTCTAGTTATAAAGTGCTTCTATTTTCCCTTTCCTCTAATAGAAGATCAAAGAGGCGTTTGATGAAATTAAAGCTTTGGGCCAGCTCTTTTGATGGCATAAATTGACTTGACTCCAAATTAGTGCAGGTGAGAATCTGACTTTATCTATTTAAATACAACTGGGGCAGCACAATAGGTTATAAACTTGTGGAACTTAGCGATGCGAAATGATTGTTACGGCGAATAGCTCAAATGATGCCAAAATGGTTTAGACTTATAGATGTGAATTAGAATAGAAAAGGTCATGGCTGTAACAAAAACTAGAATATCAGGCTGGGTTAGTTCACCTGAGGATGAACAAAGAGGTGGTGTGCTTGGAAAAATCTGGTGAATCCCTCCAACACTTTGAAACCAGCCCCTTTTCCAGCCACAGTTTGCTGCTCAGCATCAGTGGGGGAAAGGGTTGGGCACGAAATACCCACGAGGTGAATTTAATGGGAATTCTTGATCTTCCCTGAGCTTGAGTGCATCGGTCTCCTGATGAAAGCCCATAATCCCTTGTTATTATTTACACAGGGCCAAGCTGGGGGTTGAAAACAGCGATGCTGACTTCAAGTTCACCCTCTGCAGACTCCAGGTATTAACACCCCAAAGGGCTGATCTCGACCACAGAGGGTAAGTGGGGCAGCTGAGTTCACCTTTCAGGGAGGAACAGTGGGCACAGTTCATTGCAGATGTCTGGGTAGCAGAAGATACTGGGTTCTGATGAATTAGTAGTTACACACACCAAGCAGCAGGTAGAACTTGTGCCCTTCTCCTTTCGGATGCAGGAGATCCCTTTGAGTGCCCTGCACCTCATAGATAAACAGCTTGGGAATCCCCACATCATCGCGTCATGGGGCTAAACTGACCTGGAGCCAAGATCTGGACTGGGGTCAGGATTTAGGCTGCTGGGGAAGGCTGAGCAGTCAGACCCAGCTCCCTGGGTCAATAATGCAAAATCAGTGTTAGCTCTGCTAGCCCAGAGCACAGGGCTGTGCTGGGACCAGCAGCAGGGGTGGTCATTGAGTGTCATGGGGTCCCAGCACCCCAGGATGGCCCATCTGAGGAAGGGGCCAGGGTACCAGCCCTCATTTCCATCACGCAGAGTCATCATCCTGCCTGGGGCCTTGCCCCTCTCCCACATTAAATCATCACGCAGGCAGTATTCAGTCATGCAGCAAATTAAACCTGGAAAAAAGATGTTTCCAGTTGTTCCAAATTAATTGGGTTGCCCAGGCTGAATCCTGTGTGGCTCCATTGCTCCCAGCGGTAGCGGTAGGGTGGTGGCATCACCATTGTCCTGGGGACACTGCTGCTCCTCAGCCCTTCTCCCACCTTATCTCCCAAGCAGCCCTTGCAGCTCTCTGGTAGGGAAGTGGCAAAAGTTTGGACACTTGTTCCAAAGCATACAGAATGGGTCATTTTGATTGTATTAGCAGCAGAAGGTGAAGAAGGTCCCTGTAAAGCATGACCACATCACCACTTTTAGTGCTTTTCAGTGCAGTGAAGCAGGCTCAGGAAAAAGTAGTACATTTAAAGGAGAATTTTACCTTTAAAACCAAAGCATTCCAAATCTTTGCCCTCAAATAACCATTTCAACTGTATTTGTCAGTTGGTGCCTGTCTCCGGTGCTCAAGGCAGGTCTCATTAGTTATCCAGGACTGCATTTTAATGGGAAGGAACCTTCCTGCAGATGCAGTTTGTAGGGAAAATCAAAAGGATGAGCCCATGCTTCTCCTGATGGACACGATGTGATGCTGCCTGAGCTGAGGTGACCCCTCAATGTGTGCCTGAGTGAGGCTTGGAGGAAATTGCTCCGTGGGTCTCGGTGCAGGGCTGAAGATCAGGTTCTCCCTGGTGTGCTCAAAGCCATTCCATGTGCTCCTGACCTGCTGGAAGGACTTCAGGACTCATTACTCCAACTACTCACTCAGCACCTACCTGCTCTCAGTACCACCACCTCACCCACTTCAGAGGCTGGGTGATTGCAAGTGGATTCTCAATTCATGCACAGACTGCTCTCTTATTTATTTCACACGATCCACCAAGAGTTAAAGGAGAAGAAAACATTTGGCTTTTAGCGGTTTACAAAGCCTCATTACAGCCGAAATAAAGCAACCACTAAATCTTGTGTGGTTACAGAGGTCACTGCCATTCTGGCACCGTGGCGCCAATTCCAAGGCAGGAATTTCATTTTCCTCCCAGGAAAAGTGCACACAAAGTTGAAGAGATGACAAGGGGCTGCCTCGCACCAGCAGCTTGCACAAGAGCTCTTTCATGCGGGAGGGCTCCGGTGCGTGCGGTCCCCTGGGAGCATGGTGCTTCCCACTGGAATGCCGACAACGTGCCATCGTAATGGGAGCTCTGGTGCTCGATGCTTTGGCCTCGCTGCTTTGGCTGGAGAGTTCAGAGGGGCTTGCAAGAGGCTTTGAGATTTTCCTGGCTACCCTGTGAAATAAGTAGGTATTACTTGACTGTGCGCAGGGATGGAGGAGAGCCAGGGAAAGACCGAGCCTTGCAATGGCATTCTTCAAGCTGTCAGGTGCTGGGGGTGGTTTGGATAATCCAGGACTGGATGTGCATCAGTAACCCCCTCGCCTGGGGGGATCCAAGCTGGGGATCTCTCAGCTCTTCCGCCGCAGTGTATGAGCATCCATGATGCAGATGAAGAAGCCGAAGCTGAGGCCAGGTACCAGCAGAGAGCTGGATTCCCAGCCCCGGGAGCTGCTGTATCCAGTGCTTTGTGGTCTGGACAGAGGCCGAGGTTTGCAGGAAAATTTCTTCCCAGCTGGTATGTATTAATAGCTGTATACTGGATCTCCCATAGCAATGAGTTGAAATACTGCATTTCCACAGCAGACTGAAGATGGGAGAGGACACAGTGGAGCAGGTGATGCCAGCTGGGGGAGTGTGTTACCAGCATCACTTTGCTTTTATGGATGCTGGTGATTCCTAACAGGGCTGAAGGCTGGGAGAGCTGAGGCTGCTGACCCAACCTGTCTGGCTCCTGGTTCACACAGAGATGCTCAGGGAAAAGAAATGGACAAATTAAACCCCAAGCAAGGCTGGTGCAGACATTCATTCAGATTTAAAACAGCTTTAATTCCATTTCTCACATCACGTGCCAAGTGAATCAAGCCAAGCTGAATCAATGGCATTTGAGTTCAGAATGAAGAGGTCTGCTCAGAGTTTGAGGGTGGCTGAACTGATCTGCTCTGAATTCACACCTTTAATTAACTGGAATTAATTTTCCCCGAGTGTCACTGCATGCAGACAGAGCCTTGGTTGATTTAGAAAGAGAATTCCAGACCCAACTTCTTTCCATTCACTTGTGTTCATCACGCCACCAGCATAGCGAATGCAATAAAGCTGATTTATTTAATAAGTGTGCTATACCAAATTAAATTAAACAAGTTTAATACAAACAGATGATGCACCTCATTTAAATGTTGGCTTCTTAATTAAACCCCAGCAATTGTGTTTTGCCCTTTTATTGGCTTCCTAGTGAAGCATGGTTGTAAAGTTACTTCACACACACACACGCACACTCAATTACTGGTCTCAGGTTATGCAGCTCTCTTCCTTCGCCTCCATATGGGTTTTACAATGAGGCAGGTTTGTTCCCAGCGCAATCAGCACGCCCCGCACCACGTCTGCACAGCAACCTGCTGCCTTCTACCAGGGGAGCCGAGCTGCTGCAGGGCTGGGCTGGATTTACAGTGGCTGCTGAGCAGGGGGATGGCAGGGGTCAGAGGATTTATTGCTGCTGCACAGCCCCAGGGCGCTGGGTTGTGGCGTTCCTCAGTAGCAGCAGCGCTGGTTGCTGCTCCCAAGGGAGAGAATTCAGCCTTTATCAGGGCATCAGCAACAGGAATGGTGCAGACACACAAGCTGCTGGGGTTTGACAGCAGCCTGCGTGCCCTGTGAAGGTTATGGGGGAACCACAAGGTTCATTTAGGGTGGTGTTGGGATTTTTGTGTGGAGTCGTGATTTCCCTGTGGTGCTTTGGGTGGTGCAGGGTCCGGGCGCACTGGATTTGTGTTGAGCTTACATATCTGGGAGGGAACTCAAGGCCAACTTTGCACTGGGAGCACAACACCAGACTGGGCTTCAGTCTGCACAGAACCTGATGTAAGAACCCTTGAAGAGTTCTTAACCTCCTTGCCAAGGAAGAGCAGCCCAGCCCTGCT
>JBCJKH010018071.1:0-15900 GCA_039877255.1 Loriculus beryllinus | reverse complement strand
ACCTGATGGCAGAGGGTCTCAATAGGGTCTGCAATCCTGAATGTGAATGCACACCTAGGGGATAGTGGCTCTATAGGATCTAGTGTAGAAAGGCAAGGGAGATGAAGTGTCCATCCAGCTTCTAGCAGCCTTGGGAAAGGCTTCTCTCTGTGTCCCTTGCCAGGACAGTGTGTGAGCTTTCCTGCCCCGAAGGGCTGCCCTGTGACTCTGCAGAAGAGGTCTCATTTTCCTGCATGCATGCTTCTTTGCTCTCATGTGTGCTCTGGTTGGCACAGGAAGAGGAGCTGCTGAGTGCCTCAAAGGAGTTTGAAGATGAATAAAGGGGTCTCCAGGGCATGTAGTTCCTCATGCTGGTTCTCCTAAGAACTAACTACCCAGAGCAGCAACCTCTTCCATCCTGTAGCCTTCAGCATACCAGGAGATCCAGTAGGACCAGAGGTAAAGCCAAAACCTATATTCAACATAGCCCTTTTCCCAACTGCATACAAAGCTGGTATGCTCCTTTTCCCTCTAAACCCAGGAGGAATTAGCTATGCTGCAGCAACATAATGAACAGCAGGCTGAATTTGCTGGGTAAAGCCTCCCTGAGCACACAGGAGACATCCTAATTACCCTGATTGGGCCATTACTATGCAGGGTTGATGAGGAGATGCTGGAATGTTGTTTTGCTTTTTTTTTTCCCCCTTTCCCCCCTTTCCCCCCAGTCTGAGAGTGTGAGGAGAAGAGGGAAGAGGCCTCATTAAAATCCCCCCCAGGGAAGACACATGATTTATTTCACACGGAACAATTGATGCTGCCCGTGCTGCAGAAAGACTGAATATTAATGCCAGCAAATGAGTCCCCTCTCATTGAGCTGCCAGTGTTTGTGCTCCGAAACATAGAGATTGTGTCAGCACTGGCTGGGGGCCGCGGCTTGGCACGACATGGCTCAGCCTGGGAGCAAATGTTTGTGTGCTTTCTTCAGCAGCAGGGGTTGGCTGGGCAGAGAAGTGTCTCAACTGGCATAAAAGCGAAGGACAGGAGATGTGCTCTTGCTGTGAGAGGTGACATTTCACTCCTTTTCCTCTTCTAAAGCAGTTTCTGTGTTGATAACAATGCATGTACATTGCAGCTGGAGGTCTAAGTTGGGGATTATGGTCTAAAAGCTTGTAAGGACTTGACTGTTAAGAAAGAGTGGATGGAGGGGATTGAATCCTCAAAATGCTTTGTGTGAGTTGGAATCCAAAGTCTTCATTTACAAGCAGATGGGAAGGAGGACAGGGAACCCTGGTGTGAACAATCTGCTCCTTTCCAAACCTGTTTCCATTCCTTAGTGGGAGGGAGCTGGCTGCTGGAGAAGGTGCACCTCCAAGAACCAGCCTCCTAATGGAGTAAGTCAACAAGAGCTTTAAGAAGCTCTCACCAGTGATAACTTCACTCACCATTTCCATCACCATGCTTATCCCTATCGAGTGCTCTATGTCACAATGTTAGTGTTGGCTTTCTGTGGTCAAGGCCCACAGGAGAATAGGCAGAGGACTGCATCCCCAAGCCTGCAGTGGGATGTGGGTGTGAGAAGCGCTGCTCCTGGATGAGGCAGGAGTCTTCTCCTTGCTGTGGCTGCTATGAAGAGCTCTGCTTTCTCCTCTGAAATGCCTGGTGGAGCAGGGCAAGGCAGCTCCAAGTCACCGAGCTGTTGTGCTTCCAGCAGTGTCTGTAGGAAGGCAATGGTAAGAGCTTCTTCAGGCTTAGCAAAGGCAACTTAATAACCAAACACCTGAATAATTAAAATGATGTCATTACTCTCAGCCTGCTTCCCCTGCGAGTGGAAACCTGCAGGGAACAGAGGAGCGCAGGTTGGAGGGAAGGGCTGACTCATCTCTTAACTTGTTTTAAGTGGAAGAAAGAAGGTTTAAGGAGTAAACCAAAACCTGCATGGTTTGAAAAACCTTCACTGTTTAATTGAAGCTCAGAAAAGTCCCTGCTCCCCTTTGGAGCCAGACCCTGAAGGTCTCCTTTTCTCATGGGGTGCTGGATGACGATGCAGTCAGTACCTGGGGTAAGGTCTGCTCCCTGTTGTGCTAAAACCCCACCCTCCTGTGGTGTAAACTCAAGCTCTGGTGTGATGGGCAGAACTTGGTCCTCATTCCCAAGGGACTAATCCTGTATAGACCTGCAGGATGGGGACCTGAGTCTTCAGTGGTGCTTGTGGTGTTCAGCTGCTGTGCTTGGAGAAGGCGATACAGGTGTAGTCTGACTTTGCTTTGGAGGAGGATTCTTTCATACAAAGCTTGACCTTTTGCAAGCAGCATTTAGAGATGGTGAAAGGTATTGAGCTGTCAGCCCTGGAAGCTTTTCTAACATGCTTGTCCTCAGTACATCCAGAAGTGCCTTTTGAAAGCGCTGTGCTACATGCACCATCATGTCTCGTCCTAAAGCCACTTCTCAAGTGTAACTTTGCAGCTGCTGAAGCCCAGCTTTACCCTTCAGGAGAAGCCAGTGCTGCTGCTCTCCCTTGAGCCAGACTAGGGGATCAGGATTGGTGATTTCAACAGCCAGCATAACCGTACTGGTAGAAAGATGCTGTGAGAAAGCAGCTGTTGGGTCTTGTATGATCATAGGAGCTGTTTCCCAAATGGGATATGGGTAGGGAACAAAGGCTTTAAAAGCAGGAAGCATCCTGTCTCATACCCTCCTGCAATCAGGAGGGTTTACATCTCTTTTAAAGGTTTTCCCTCCAGTGGTGCAGCGAGCTCCCTGTTCAATTGCTGCCCTGTAAATATAGCTTCAAAAACACATCTTCTGTTGCCTGGAGGCACTGAAGAGCCTGGTCTGCTGGAGGAGCCCTTTACTTTACACTGATGAAGTGTGCTGTCCTCCTTCCAGCCCTGCATCAGGGATGGAGTAGCTGGAAAGGCTGCGGGGGGGGTGAGGGTTTAGGTGTGTTGCTTTGCTAACGGGAGGTGAGTGAGAAAAGACATTGCTGTGTGGTCCCTGCACTGGACTAATGGGAAATGGGTAGGCTGGAACGTATCTGTACCTGCCACGTGGCTCCTCTCCCACCCGTGTGAGCCTGTTGAATGAAATGCATCCAATTAGCAGCCCAGGAGGATTGATGAAACACGATTAGTCAGGTTCTGGCTGTGTCCCAGGGGCCAGTGACTCACCTCACCTTTCCCTCCTCATCACCCGGCAGCCCCCAGCCTTGTTCTTGCTCTCCATCACAGGCACAGTGTGCTCTGGGGCAGGTTTAGCTGCACACTTCAGATGGAGAAGGGTGACTGGGAAAGGGTACCAGGAGGAGCCTAGCAGGGCTTTGGGGACCTCAGCTCCAGCTTGTCATAAGGGCTGGCTTGGCAGAGCTGTGACTGCAGGCAAGGCAGAAGCAAACAATACTACCTGGTGTGGACACAGGGATGTGGGTAGTGGGAAAGAGGTAACAGAGGTGTGAGCCAGGGACTGAATCCTGCCGTGTCCAGCTAAGGAGGGCTCTGTTGCTATCTGGGAAAGCAGGAGTGAAAGTAGCTGGACCATCTGCCCCATATGGGAATTCATCAAGAGCAGAGCTGTGACATGTGGCTTCAGTCACACCTCTGAGGACAAGGAGGGGAAGAGAAGGGGGTGGAGGGTGAACCCATCTGTCTTCCTGCTGTCTGACGAGGCAGCTCTCGAGCACATGGGAAAAGTGCTGGCAGAAAGAACCAAGGGAATTTGTCTCACCCAGCGTGTCAGGCTATTGATGCAAATATTGAATAGTTTCTTCCTATGCCCCCTTGGTTGTGGGGGTGGTTTTCCCCCTGGTTATTTTGTTTGATTCCTCTTATTTTTGTCAAGCAAGAGACACTGGGCTATGTATGGGAGGCAGGACTGCAGGGAGACACACTGTGTTATCTCCGTGCCCTTCTCATCATGCCCTTCAGCCAGACCTCACAGCACTTCAGGCTGCCTATCTCTGTGTGAGTAGCTGTGTCCTTTTCTCCTTAGAAATGCCTTTATTCAGGCTCTGCCATCAGTAAGTGAGGCACTGAGTTGGGGGGGATCACATCATAGATACAAAGAGCAGAAAAGACAAGGTGATAAAGCTGAATGTAACCCAGGACATCGACAGGTTCTCTGACTTAAAGCTGGTGCTGAAAAATAGGGAAAAAGGGTAGGATATTTGGATTAGGTCACTCCAAGGTACACAGGGACTGTTTAGCTATTGGAAGGTCTTATCTTGACTCCTAGGTAGGGGGACATCTCTGAAGGTGTTGGATCAAAAGGTTTGTCTTCATTGGAGAGACTTGTTAATCTTACCCTGTGCTTTGGGATGATTTAGGCAAAGCTATATGCTGTCTATACCTCTCTTCCCACCCTCCCAGCACATCCACAGGTATCCGCATCCTTGTGTTCCCAAAGTGTGTTTGCCACAGCTTTTATGAATGCACATGGAGAGGGAGGGATCCCACGGCCAGTATGTAGACGTCTGGACCAGGAAACCCCTTGAGGACATGAGGGGATAGAAACCATTGCAGGGTGGTGGGAAGGTGTAGGTTCCCCTGCTGGGACACCAGCCAAATGGGAAGCTTTGTCCCTGGTGTTGGGACCAGGTCTCTCTCGCATGGCTTTGCACTTCACATAAATGAGATCTAAAAGGACTTCAGCCTGGGAAGGTGCCTGTGTTCTGTGCCTTGACTTCAGTGTGATGAGATCTAGAAAAGGTCTGCCCCACAAAGACCCTTTAGAGTGCTGCACCAGCTGGTGCTGGCCTCCCTCCTTTTTAGCATGTAGCTTAGCTGCAGTGGGTCAGACTGACTCACTTCAGACAGGAACAGACTCGTTCAACCATTAACACCTTTACTGTGCAGCCAAGATAATATCTACAGTGTGCTGCTCTCAGAGCCCTGACAGTTCAGTCTGTTTGCATTTCCCTCTTGCTGGTGTTAAAAAGGGGAAAAAAACACCCGACTACTATCACCTCCTTTCACAGAGAAGTGTGCCAGTCCTCCCCTTAACTTCCTTATGAGGGAGAGGGAACACAATAGCTCCCTTTGTCCTGAGAGCAGATCTGGCTTGGCCTAGCACACATCTTCCTCAACCTTTGCTCCCGAGCCCTTTGGAGTGGGTATTGACCAAAGAGCAAAGCAGCTCCATGAAAACCTGCGGTTGACAATTCCTGGCAGTTACAATGCGGCAGAGATATAGTCATAAAGCTCAAAGGCTCCATCCATGTCTGGCTTTACTGCCCAGGGAAATGGGGGTGGAAAACTGACGAGACACCAGGTAGTCACAGTGTGGATGTGCTGCTGAGGTGGGTGCAGGTTGGCAGAGCCAACAGAAGGTACAGAGAGACCCTGTTACGAGGTTTGTGCAACGGCTCAAAAAGCAATGTGCTGCATCTGACGTCAAAATCGAGCACGCCAGCCTGCTTCAGTCACCAGAGGTGAGTGAATGCTGTGTGTAGAATGAAATATTGGCTGTACTTTATACCTGCAAGTGTGTGGGCATTATTGCACGTGTCAGTGTGCACATGGCTTAGGAAGCCCTGTGCAGGTGACACAGTTCTGCTGTGTAAGGGTGAATTTCTGTTCTGGATATGCAGTGAGTGGCTGGTGGGACGAAACCGTAAGCGTGGTAACAAATTCTCTTGTGCTGTTTGATGGTTTTAATTTTTCTTTATATTAAACTCATCTACAATAACCAGTTCCTCCACTTTTGACACTGTTGAACAACGCCTGCACAGTCCCCTTGGAGCCCTGCACAGGCTGTCAGTGTAATCCCCTGTGTTCAGCTCATCTGCGCGGTCTTTTCTCTAGTCTTTTGTAATGAGTAAAGCTATTTCCTAACCGCCGACTGTTAAAGCTGCACATACAAACCACAGACATTTAATTTTCCCTCTTTTCCACTTTGTAAAGCATTGAGAAAGTGGCATAAGCAACTCTGCTTCCTCTGAGCTGCCTGTTCACAGCTCCTCGCCCCGCAGATCTCTGCACACTGTGCTTTTCAGTCCTGTTCCAAACCCTCTGCATGGGGTTCCTCGATGGCCATGCAGGCTTCGAGGCACAAGAGCAGTATGAGGAGCTAGCGGTGTGAGAACCTGCTCGTTGCCATGAAAAGCCACAAAACTGGTGTTAGCAGCAGCAGTTCTGGTTATTGTTCGCAGTCCTTTGAAGCAGTGCAATTGGAACTGCCTGTTTTTTTCCTGAAATACATAGGATTAGCATCAAAATTAGCCAGTTCTTGAAGATGTCCTGGTTGCCAAACAGTAGAGTCCACAAGAGGCAGGTGGAACAAAAGGCCAAGTGACAGACCTGGGTGAGACTTGTGGCCCCAAGATCTCTCTCTGCTGTTGGCTTCTAGGACATGAGCACAGTCAGCAAAGCTTGTAGGTCAGATTGCTTATCAAAACTAAATATATGACACTGTGTTTCGAAGGTTTATGCTTTGAATGAAGAAGCTCTTTATCAGCATGCTGCTTAGGTACCCCGATCAAGCCCAGAGGTGAGGAATCACCAGGCAGTGGTGTTGATGAAGGTTTTATTCTTCCAGGGCGAATGTTCCACCTTGAAATCCGTTCTGTTCTTCCTCTCTTTTCTGTTCATCCTCTTTGGGGGCCCAGTGTCTTGTGCGACAGAGCCCTCCCATGCACGAGGGCAAAGACGCAGCAGTATGCAGCATCTCACAGACCAAGGGCAGTGTAGGAGCAGAGCCCTGCAATGACAAAGAGAGGCACCTGGGCTCTCAGAGGTGGAAGCTTGCAGTTCATATGCTTCACCAAGAATTGCTTGAAGCTGCTGCTTCCCCGTCAACTCACAGATCTGCAGGTGGTCGCTTCAGAGTGCCCTAGTGAACAGCCACAGTCGCAGGCAGAGCTACTGAACGTGGGGAGAAGTCCTCCAGAAACTGGGTCTGCTGAGTGGATTCCGGTGCCAGCTTCAGGCACACGCTGGCCTCTGTCACGCTGTTGTTGTTGACGGAGCTGCTGTTGCGACATGGCTCTTTGGCAGGGCGGATGGCCACTAGGAACTGGCGCTTGAAGGTCTCGCTGAGGGCAATGTAGAGGAAGGGGTTGAGGCAACTGTTGGCATAGCCCAAGCTAATGGCAAAGTTGTAGGCGTAAAAGAAGGCCATGGATGGTGTGTCGATGCCGAGGTGAACCAGCTGGAGGATGTAGAAGGGAGCCCAACAGATAAAAAAGGCTGAGCAGATGGCAACTGCCATGCGGGTGACTCTTTTTGTACGAACCTGGAGGCTCCTCTGGGGCAATGGGACCACGGTGGTGGCCATGTGCTGGAGGATCTTAAAATAGACCACACAGATCACAATCAATGGCACAGCAAATGCCAGCATGAATTGGTAGAGGGTGAACCAGTAGATATCAGTCTCTGGGTTGGGAAGCAAGAGAGCACAGCGGACAGTCCCATCCTCCAGAGGCATAAGACCTGCATACATCCACACGGGAATGATGGTCAGGAAGGAGAGGAGCCACACCAAGCAGATAACCAGAGCTGCAACACATGGGGTACGGACATAGGTAGATTTTAGGGGGTAAACAGTCGCCAGGTAGCGGTCCAGTGTCATCACTGTGAGGATGTTGGTGCTGGTGATCTGGCTGTTTGTGTCCAAAGCGGTGATGATGGTGCATAGAGGAGCTCCAAAGTACCACGAACCATTGCCTAGGAGCTGGTGGATAAGGAAGGGCATGCCCAAGAGGAAGAGGAGGTCCACAATGGAGAGGTTGAAGATGAAAATATCTGGCACGGTCTGTTTGCATCTCAGTTTCTTCTTCTTGACAATGGTGTAGATGACGATGAGGTTCCCCACAATGCCCAGGAAGCAGATGATGCTAAACAGACTAGGCATGATCACATTGGTGTACGGTGCTGGCTTCTCTGCTGCTGCCAAGACAAACCAAAGCAGTGAGTGCAACCCAGAGGCAACTCTTTACACCTCTCTGTGCTTGCCCTGTCCTGCAGCTGGATCCCCCTCAAAGGTGTAACTTGGAATGATGTATAAGACTATGAGAAGCTTAGCTGGGATTTGACACTTTTCACCACTCCGTACATGCAGCACATCACCCAAATGTGTCCATGTGTGGGCATCTTTCCCTGGCTATCCTGATGCACTTCTGTCCTGTATCTCCCCAGCTCCGTTTTGGGGAACTAACATTAGACTGATGTGCTTCTGCACTCACCACTGTCTGACAGAGCCGATAGAAACTTCTCCTGCAGGGTGTTCTGGTTGCCCTGCTATTTCTAAGGTGAATGAGTGAGGCAGCTGGTGCTTTGCACATGGGAGAAGTGAAGCTGCTGAGGAGGTGCCAAAATCTGGATCTAGTCAATGCTCAAGCTGTCATCTGCTGGGTGGTTTATCTGTTGTACAGCACCACACACAGAGTTCATTGGCCTTGCAGGCAGATAACTGATGCTTATCTATCTTGTGAGACCCAGGACTGTACCCTGGCTGTGTCTCAGCTCTGTTGTCAGGGTTAGGCAGGAGCATATTCTCCTTTCCATTTTCCTTCCCTGCCTCTCTCCTCCTTTCTAGTTTCTATTCGAGAAAGAAATCCAAGTGTGTTGCCAGAGAGGGATTTGGGAGTATGTTTGAGTGGCCCCTCAACAGGGAATGCCCTAATTCTATAAGGATTAAAACATGGTTTAAAGATGCTGCCTCTGAGTTCTGGATGCAGGTGGATTTCCAAGGGGAAATTCTTGCTTGCTGACACTTATCATCACTGATGTCTGACTGTTGCCCTTGGGGTAGGAGACCCAAACATAATCAAAATCACTTTTCCCTTGTCCCTAACCTGGGTTTAAAACTGTACTTTGAAGCCACAGAGCTCAGTGCCAATGAACAGGGATTTCTGCTCTTGGGCACAGAAGGTGGTGTCTGAGGCACTGGTTGTGGTGTGCAAAACTGCCATGTGCAGGGTGTGATGGAGTCTGAAATCACCCTTCTCAGCTCAGACAAATCTCATTACTCCTCTCCTATGGGACATGGTGGGGTTTTTTTCCTAGGGAAAGGCTTTGTGTGAGTTATTTGTGTGGCTGTTACAGACACACAAGACGGTCTCTAAGCCTGAGCTGCATGTGTCTTTCATTGACTTGCAGATGATTGAATGTGGTGGTAATTGGAAGTGCTTTCAGTCACTTTACTATTCCATCTCCTTAGCAGCGTGCAGCTGTAGAAGTGGGGAAGTGTTCTCCAACAGAACCTAGGGAAATCTGGAAAAGGAGGTAAAGTGAAATAACAGGTAATTATGAGGTGGTGTCTCTGCCTAAGCAGTGTCTGTTTGCAGTGTCTATTTGCTGGCTTTGACCTCAAGAATTCCTGAGTACAAACTTGTCCAGGTTTACTCTGGTGCGATAGCGAATCTTGACTGAATTGGGAAGATAACTGGGGCTGCAGAGCTGGCCTGTGGCTGGAAGTGTGTGCTATATCACTTCTGTGTCATATTTCAGTGCTCTTAGAAGCAGGACATGAGCTGTCACTGCCTCAGTCCCTCTGGCACTAGAAAGAAGCCAGCTTAGGCATAAGCAAGGCCAAGGTTAGGATCTAGTAGAGCAGTTGCTGCACCATTTTATCAGAAAGCCTCTATGCAGATAAGAGAAAGGAGCCAATGAGGCACAGAACTGGCAGTGGCCTGTATGTGAGAGCCAAGACAAGACAAAAAAGCCTGGTCCAAGACATCTGTGGGGTTTTAAATGGTCTCTGTTCCTCCTGGCTGCTCATTAATGCAAGGAAATGCCTCATGTTACATGGCTTTTGGCAGATAACATGCTGTCATCAGCACCCTGTTGAGTTTTGACACTTAGTCTTCAGCATCCAGCCTGTGGGTCCCCTGCACATCCAAACAGACATCACACCTCCTTAATTCTTGAAGGTGGCAGACTAGAAATTGGAGGATGCCCTGCTGTTCTGCACATAGCTATTGAGTTCTGCTCTCCTGTGTCTTAGCCCCAAACTTTGTAATGAATGTAGTAGGAATGGACTGTGTGAGTGAGATGTAAAGGCCGCTTGGGTAGCTGGAAATTGAGACAAAAATGTCCTTTTCTTGCAGTATAATCAATACAGTGCTCATGGTGATCCTGTAACACTTGGAATGAGCTCAGCTGGCCTTAAAGCAGAATGTGTGCAAGGCCAAAGGCTTTGTATGAAAGGTAGCCTGTACAGATCTATAGCATCATCCCTGGTGCTGGTATTTGTCCAAGGAGGACTCTCAAGCGTTGTTAGCTTGAAGCTAATGTGAGGCAATTGTTCATGTGTGTATTAGAGGCTGGAGCCAGAGGTGCATGTGTATCAAATACTCAAAAGTAATTTCTAGGGTCCCCTTCATCTTGAGCTCATTGAATCACAGAAGTGCTCATTGAATCACAGAAGTGCTGCTTCTGTTTACACCCCAGTGTCTGTAGTTTGTTTACTGAAACAGCTACTTCAGGCATTGACTTGTCCCTGTTTGTAGATCTGTGGCTGCCCTGGTACTCTTTAAAGTCCCAAAGGAGATTGCACTATGTGAGCTGAGTGAGGATTTGACCTATTTTTTTTCCTCTAAGGTGATTTTTGCCCTCAGCCATGCCCAAACACATGAGAAGCCACATCTCTACTGTATTTCAGAAGGGAGTACCTTAAAGCACACTTTCAGTTGATAAAAGACATGCTGCTGCAGAGGCAGTCAAAGAACACATACAAAACACCTTCTGTTGAAGAGTGTCACCATCCTGCACCATCAAGAACTGCCTCAACCTGAACTATTGATTTGTGAACGGTGGTGATACAGAAAACACGGGCTGATGAGGATCTTAGCCTCCCTCTCCAACGATGTTGTCTATGGCTCGTTCCCCTCCCTGTCTAGCAAGGCTGGTCCATCTCTTTGCAGCTACGATCGACAGGTTGATGGTGGTGTTACAGCCTCACAGCCAAAGGGCAGAATCGCTTCAAGCCCTAGGGGCCAACGCTGGTGGTCGGGCTGCCGTCAGGGGTGTCCCGGGAGCTGTCCGCCCGCGGGTGCTGAAGTCGGCTCTCCCCGGACGCCGGTCCGGGGTTGGGGTGCTGGGGGGTTCCCTGCGCTCAGCATCTCCCACTTCATGGGGTACCAACAGCACCGGGCTCCGCACCGCCGAGCAGCACAAGAGCCATGGGCAGACGGACTTGCCCCCACCAAGCTCTCCTCGCCACCACCCAGCGCAGCCCCTGCTCACCTGAGCCGTTCCGAGCCTCCGGAGCCGAGAAGTTGCGGGAGGAGTTGGCGGGGGCCATGGCAGTGAGTCCCGGTAGCAGGGATGGAGAAAGTTGGACAAGTTCCCTCGGCGGATCCGCAGCTGCGGTGGGATTGGGGGGGGTCTCCCCTTACCCCGACGAGGCCGGCAGAGAGCGGGAGGCAGGAGCCGGCGAGCAGAAGCTGCGACTCGGCTGAGCTGAGCTCCGTTCGCCCACTCCCGCCCCGCCGAGCCCGGAGCAGGTACTGACATCAAAGAGCGGCTGACTCCGCGTATTCCAAGAGCATCCCTCCAGCAGCCTCGGGTGGGAGGGAATGCCGGAGCTGAGCGGGGCCGGGAGGAGCTGCCCTCCTGCTGCAGGAGGGGACTGACTCCTGGTCCAGGGGCTGGGCAGTGCCATCTCTGCCCCGAGTGGCTCACGAAGGGATGGGTGGGATCTGTGCCCTCCCTATTACAGCCAGCCTGGCCTCGCTGTCGACAGTAGGAGAGGTGTATTAGACTTCAGCTCTGATCTGCCTTCTTCAGTGTGTGTTCTGCTGTCTCGCAGAGACATATGCACTTTTCATCCCTGAGTCACCAGCATATCTCTAGTAGCAGGTCAGAGGGATGTTAAGGCACCAAATTACCCACTGAAAACTCAGTTACTTTGACCCTCTGACCCCTCTAACTCTAATTCCAACCTGATACACTTGACTTGTAATTAATGCTCTGCTGTTTTCTGCTGTTCCGCTTCTTGCCACAGCTCATTTGCTTCCTAGCTCCAGAAATGAGCTTTACTGCTAGCTCGGATTTTATTTGTGTTCTATTTTTTCCTTAATAATACGAGGCAAGAAACCCTTTGCTTTTTGAAAAGCTGCTTTGCTCTTTATTTGCTTTTCCAGAGCAGTCACCTCCTGTTTTCTGTGGCTTTGAGGTGATGATTGTGTTGTGCTTCCTGCCCACCGTTTATATATGAATTGAGTTCCTCCATTATGGCTTGATAAATTACATGTTACCAGGGCAAAATGACCATTCCATATCTCTGAGTATTTCCTGCACTGAAAAAGCATGATCATTGTCAGGAGTCTGCAAGAAACCCAGCAGCAACAGGCAGCTTTTTCTCTGTGGTAAAGTGCAGTGTTAGGGGATTGGGTTTTCATTATAAAAACCACATTTGCCTGTCTGGAAATCTCTCCTGCTTCTGTCTCCTTCTCTGTAGTTGCAAAGGGTGGCTTCAGCTGTAGGAGCCTGGGTTTGGAGCTTCACAGGTCTCTGTCATTTGGGATGAGAAGTAATCTGTTAAAAATGAGGCCCCAGCACACATAGCAGCAGCAATGCCAGCATGGGGCTGTGAACCAGATTTGGCAGCAGCATTTCCACTACAGGCCTTTTACTATGTAAGCCAAAGGAGTTCATCATTATTAGATTGTCCTCTAGTGGACCAGCAGCAGACAAATCTGGAGCATGCTTCACCCAGGCATTATAGCTCTTGGGAACTAGAGACAGGCTGGGGCCAATTTGTCTGCTCTGCTGTGAGGTTTTTGCTGGGTCTTTGGAGTTGTCCCAGACAGTAATTTGCCCAAGAGGCTTTATCCATGGTACGTAAGCCAGTTTTGAACCTGTGTAGCTTGCAAAAAAAGCGCTGTTTCTCAGATACTTAATATTTTCTTAAAAGACCTTTTTTCCCCTCACATTTTGGGCAAATGGTAATGTTCATTTGTGGGCTTTCTACTGCAAAGCAAGCTATGGTTTGTGTACTGGGACAATGGGAGCTAAGGCAGGAGGGCTGTTGTCCTCTCTAGTGAATATCTTTTTGTCATTTTGCTTAACCTAGTCTTGAAGTAGAGAGTATGAGTTTGCATGCAAAACTGGTGTGCAGTTGCTATTCCACTTACCCCATGTAGACAAGCTCCTACTCAGCTTCCCTGGAGAGGAATGAGCTATCTTACAGCTTTCAAAGAAAGAGCCCGACATTTAAATTTAGCAGTTTCCAAAGCACAGCATGATTTTTAATTTGTGATTTCAAATATTGCTGTTCACCTAGAAACAGCCTTGCATTTGAGGAGGCTGTAATTTCTCTTCTCAGCTGTAGGGGCATAATAAACCACAGCCACTCCATCCCTGATGGCATGTGTGTCACAGCTGCAATGACAAATCTGTGCTCAGTGCTTCAAGATTCACTTCATCAGCAAAGCCGAGTGACTGTTTTATTATTGGGCTTTTATATTTGGGCTTTGGCAAGGTTTGGTTCTCCCTTTTTGCTACGTCGATCTATAGAAGTTCTTCTCCCACAAGGGGCTGGTCTCTGTAAAACCAGCCCCATCAAGTTGAAGCGATAGAAAGGAGAGGAATATTAACTGCAGCAACTGGTGGTGCACAGCCTGCTCATGCCTGGAACCCATCATTGCCAGGAGGAGCAGGCACAGTAATCGGCTCATTATCTGGCTAAACACTTGAAGACAGCAGCTCTGTGAAGGACTAGTTCTGTGACTGCTCATCTACTGGAAACTGCGGCAGGGATGAGCTCTCAAGGGACCTAGGGATATAGCCAAGGGGTTGTACTCACCGCTCTGTGTAATTGCAAGGAAGGTTTAGGCACTAACCCCTTGAAAATACATCTTAAAAGAGAGATACAGTAATTACCATTTAGCATGGAACTACCATCTCGACAGCCTAATGATGTAGATAAAGGTGTGGAAATGGAGTTCAGCCCTTCAACGTAAAAGAGAAAAAATGACTTCTTTCTGCAGACTTGGCATCACCATTATGCTTAGACCATCCTGTCTGCAACATCGCTGTTATGAAGGAAGATAGTCATCTTCCAAAGCTGCTGCTAGGCAAATTCTGTGGCTCAGGAATGAATCTGGCTGGTCTAACAGTGGTTTAACCCCCAAAGGCTCTTGCATTTCAGTAATAAGTTATATTTCCTGCGTCTGTCCCAGCTGGAGATCCTGTCTTACGCAACATGAGTAGAACCACAGCATCCCGTGGGGCAGGAGGCGGCGCCGGCTTCTGTTGCAGCGCTACTGAAACCATTTCCCCAGCTCGTTTCACCAAATAATTCCTCATTAAATGGAGCTTTTTCCACTTACTAAATATTTATTTAGCACCTAGCTACTACTCTGATTTGCGCTCTGGAGAAAGGAGCCTTCACCAAGAGTCAAGTTGCAAATCCTTCCCTCTAACTAGCTGATTTTCTTATTCGCAACTCCAGACTTACAGAATGGGCCTCACATTTTTATTGCTCAGCTCTTTGTCTTTGTTTGCATCTATCAAATAGCTAATGGGTGAAGTTCTGCCCTTGCAATTGCCTGAGGGGTAGAAATGATTTCATTCAGGACGTGTTAAATATGGTGCATCAACCTTCCATTCTGGCCAAGGACTTGAACATCCTTGTCTCTATTGTCTCACACTTTTTCAGGCAAGATTAGTAAAGTAGTTTCCAACTACTAATGCTTTTTACTTCATTTGATTCTGGAAAGTGAGTCTTTGCTATCGCTTCTCATCTACAGGGAAGGAAAATGTGGAAAGTCAAATTATTTCCCTAAAGCCAGATGCTGAGCTTGAGGTGAAAAATTGACAGTAATTCTCTCTACAGCAGCGCTGGCTTAGGCAGCATCTTATCCATCTTCCTGCAATGATTATCCCAACACAACTGCTTGTATCCCCAGAGATGGATATGTGCTGAATGCAATCATTTGATTAAAAAAACACCCCGAACACAGCAAACCCAAAGGTCTGGAGGAGTAGCTTCCTCAAGGCAACTTGGTGACTTGGGCATTGCTACCATCGATCTAGATGTGTGTGGCTGATTGGAAAGAAGTTGCTGTCGTGTCTCAGTGCCTGATTCAATTTGCATCATTGCTACTGTGTGATCTGCTATTATCCTGAGCTGGTATTAATGAGCTGTGGCCTGAGAAAGCCATGAGCAAACCCCTGGTTTCCCATGTCCCAGACTCAGCTTTCTCTCATACACGTGTGTCCCTAATGAACACAGGGTGAATTCCCTTTCTCAGCAGCTCCATAGTCACACATGGCTTTACAGGAATACTTAGCTACACAATCACCTAAACCCTCTTATCTGTGCTGGATTTCTAATTAATTAGCACAAAGTGGTCATTTATCTGAAACCAGGTGCCCACCTCCCCTCTCCCCATAGGGTTCCTGCCCTTGAAATCACAGGTATGATCTGCTTGGTCACTGCTGGCTCATTCCAGTCCCATGCTGCTAGTTTGAGGTTTTAGCCTTCAGCCTCTGCCCATTCTGATTGCTCATTGCCAGCTAAAGACCAGGGCAGCAGCTTTCTGTGGTTCTGTTTTCATTGCTAAAGGTTAGAGAAGCCCAGAGACAAAAGCACAGCCAAAAATAACAAGGGGCCAAGCGGGGCTTGCCCTGTGATGGGGAAGCCGAGAGGCTGGTGGGCTCCATGATGTGCTGAGGTCACGAATACGGATGCGTGCTGCATGAAACAGGCAGATCCTGTCATCAGAGATAAGAAGCTGCTGGCAGCTCTTGGACCAACAGCCAGGAGCCCCAGGGAGGCAAATCCTGCCATAGGGTGGACAGTGTTAATCACTGTGTTCCCCTTGTACAAGAATAGGCTCCAAAACCAGGAGGAGGCAGCTGTAACCTGGGTTCCTCCTGAGTATAAATAAGGGGGAGATGAAGTTTTGACTCAGATGAGTAACTCACAGATGACTGTGCATGGAACTCAAGAGGAGGCAGAGCAGGACTGATGCAGAGAGGT
>JBCJKH010018070.1:0-13348 GCA_039877255.1 Loriculus beryllinus | reverse complement strand
TGAAGGGGACCTATAGGGATGCTGGGGAGGGACTCTTCATTAGGGACTGTAGTGACAGGACAAGGGGTAACGGGTTCGAACTAAAACAGGGGAAATGTAGGTTGGATAAAAGGAAGAAATTCTTTACTATGAGTTTGCTCCCAGAAGCTGTGGCTGCCCCATCCCTGACAGTGTTCAAGGCCAGGGTGGACATGAGAGCAACCTGGTCTAGTGGGAGATGTTCCTGCCCAGGGCAAAGGGTTGGAAGTAGATGATCATAACGTCCTTTCCAATCCAAACCATTCTATGATTCTATGGTCCAAAAGTCTTTCCTGGTGAGGGAAGAAAGAGAATGCTTACTGTAAGTTAAAGGTCTAGGCAGATTTGCTTTTAAAATAACCTGTGTTCTCATCAGTCACTTTGAAAAATAAACACATTAAAACAGCAAAAGAGGCCTTTCAGCAGAAAGAACTGTCTTTCACTACACATAATACAGGGCTCACTTAAATTATCCCTTGTGAGGTTTATAAAACACCTTGCTAACACTTTCCCCTTATCTCCTATACTCTACTAAAACCCCATTACTATTCCTGTCTTCTTGCTTTGAGAAAATAAATAATAATAAGCTCACTGTCTACAAGGTTTATGGCTGTTGAAAGTTGTCAGTTACCTGCTATTTTCTTGCAAAGAGTAAACCCAAACAGACCTGTCCTTGAGAGAATTGTAAGACAGCTGAGCTGGTGGTGCTGACCTTAGGCTTTCTGAATCCATACTGCCACAGAGCTTATCATAAAAACGTTGCTTTTTCCATCAAAGAGGCTTCCACTGAACAGCTCTGTGAAATGAGCTCCCATGCCTCATACTCCTGTACTAGGTCTGACTAGAGAAGTGGGATGCTAAAAACAGAGTTGTGCTTTTGTGTGTTCCACAGCAGCATTCATTCTGCCTGCTTTCTTGTGTCTGTACTTCTTCCCTTCACAGGGGCATTAAATTTTAACAGCATATGTGGAATAGAAGGAATAAAAAAGGAGATGAGGTCTGACAGAAAATGTAACAGAAAATAAATAATATGCAGTGCATAGGATGCTGTGTGTCACATAAGGAAGAGAGAGAGAAGAGGAAAAAAAAACTAGACTACAGAGGGGAAAGAAGGAACAGTGTAGAAGGATGAATGGGAAGACAGTAATCCCAATTCTCAACTCCTAAATCTTTTTCCATGTTCTCTAACAAGCTCCATTTCCTTTGCTAATTACACAGAACTGAAGTAGTCTGATTTGAAATCATGCAGAAGTTAAAAGTCCTCAGCTTTGAGTTTCCACTCCTAATAGCAAAAGGCCAAATTAGAAAATATCAGAGAAACTGATTTGCCAAGAGACACCAGGACACCAGTATCACAGTAAGAATTATTACTTTGCTGCTTTCCTTTCCCAAGCTGTGTGCTCTGATTTTGGACTAACACTCTTCCCTGTGAGAAGCAAATGAATAAAGGAGCTAGCGAGAGCTGCATGTATTTTCTATCACCAACACCAGATCAAAGAACTTGAATGGGAACTGAAAACATAGTATGAAGCTCAGGAAATGACACTCTTCACTACTTTTTCAACCATGAAGGAAATTTTGGTTCCGATATTTCTTTTAATAGTCTGCTTAGCAGAGAAACACAGGTAACAATGACAAGTAACGGTGTTACTGCCAGCATTGTATGAATGGAATAAAAATAGAAAAGTGTCAATAACAACCTAAAGACAAACCAAAGTAAGCATAAAGTCTCAGCACAGAAATGACTTCTTTAGCCATCGCTGTTTTGTACACCTTACCCTTTCTAGCATGATTTGTTCAGGGACTGTGTTAGTCTCGGTATTGCTCCCGTGACTTCCAGTATAAAATAAAAGTCTATTGAGACTTGCAAATAAAAAGGTAATTAAAAATTGGATAAAATTACTACAGAGATCCAACAATGTCTATTCCCCAAGTTCATGTCAAGATCCATGTACGTGTAATGTTTCATACAATGTAAGGTACTCAATAAAAATTATGAGGAAGAATAAAATGTTCCCATTACTCCTTCCTAACAGATTTATTAAAAGGAAATCATCAGTTAAAACAAGTAGGTTAAACACAAAAGGATTACTCTATTCATTGAGATTGCCAGGATAATATCTTCAGTTCAGTCAGACTGGCTACTACACCAATAGTAAACCCAGTATTTTTCTTTAAGCCCCAGCTCTGAAAAGTACGACGATTTAAAGGATCACTTGTGCCTATTAAAGCCCAACAAGAAGACAGTGGGATTTTAAAGTCCATAGGATACTTAAAGTTCAAACATGGGTTCGACGCTCTCCTAACTTGGGTTGCTTTCCTGAAGTGGGATTATGCACATATTCAGGCACATGCATGGCATTTTGTTCTCTAAGTGCACAGTGCAAATCAAGACCTGTAATTAATTCATTTTTCTGTGAGGCTATGTTGTATCATGTTTTATAACACAAGGAATAGTATGCAGAATTCTGTCAAACAGAAACTTAAATATCGAGTTCCTAAATGCACCTATGACAAAACAGGCCACTATTGTAGCACGCTTCCACTGAATACACTGGCAAATTGCAGTGAGCATGGCTGTGTGCAAGTTTGAAAACCAGTTTCTATGTAAGGATCAAAAAATGGGTACCAGAAGTCATACATTCATCATTTTAGTCTCTTAAAAAGAATACTACAACGTTTATTCTTATAAAGCTTGTAAAAATAAATACTCCCAACACAGAGATTTATGATACAAACCAGTACCCATTTCAGAATAACACTTTGATATAAAAGGCCATGAAAGTACTTTGGTATAAACACAATCTATTTTGAAATTCCCAGATGCATGGGCTGCCACCAGTTTCTTCAAAGATTTTATCGAGTGTGTGTTCATACACACTTTAAAATGGACTGAGGTCTATTAAAGTGCATCAAAGTCCTAAAAAAGCCTGTGATCCATTCATGCATATGGGCAGTGAGCTACACACAAATGCCACCACTGTAATAGCTTTCCATTCAAAAAACCCCAACTTTAATTCCTTGATTTCCCTTCTCTGCCCTAATTTACTATAACATTTAAAGACTTCCTAACTATTTATGCAATCTTTGCAATTAATCTTCAGTCTCATATGAATTTTAGCCTTTTCTAGTGTATTATGGAAAGCAATGAATTTACAAGCAGATAAATGATAAAGAGTAATGTATATTCGTAAAGGTATGGGTGCTAATTGACCTAGTCTTTCATGAAGTCTTGGCTAAATGAACAGGAGAAGAGTCATCACAGATTACAATTATAATTATAGCTCCCCTGGAGAATCTTAGTAAATCATCAATTCTTCACGTTGCTATTTTAGCTTGCCAAAAAAGCCGCAACCCTAGTAGTTTTGTAGTTCTCCATACTACTTACAATATCCCTAGTCCATTGTAATTTTTAATTTGCCTGCCAATTCCAGTCAGTACACTGCAAATCCTCAGGACACCCCACAGAGTATGACACTTTCCACCTAACAGTGACACTGGCAAAGATCAAGGATGGAGAAAGAAAATATAGCTGATGGGTTCAGCAGGCAGATATTTAGCAGATGTGACACATTACCCATATCTGTGCTTCTATTTCTACCACCCCCAGCCTTTTACAGATTAATTTAGGCCAACTGTCCAAACCCATGAAGCCCCATGGAGTAAGGCACAGCAGTCAACCCATCCACAAGATAGGATGATTAGCACTTAGAATGGAACTCTGAACCTCTATCATTATTTTAATGGCACTCTATGTGCTAATTTTAAATATAACAGCTGCTTCTCTCAAGTTCTAGCTAGAGAATTTTGCTAAAGATCACTTCTAACATTACAATCTAAATTCAGTGAGATCATACATAAACATTTATATTAGCCACTCAGTGAACAGTAAGATTTGTGGGTTTGGGGATTTGGCTTTTCTTAAACATTCTCTATGTACTGGCTAAGATGAGGAAATAAATTGTGGTCTCAATACTGGCATAAAAGCCAAACAAACATGAAACCAAAGCATTTAAATAATAAAAACCTCTACAGAGTTATGCTCACAGTTCAAATCCAAAATTCTCCCTAGTAAAGGACTACACAGTTAATTCCAGTTATGAGACACCACCCTTTAAAATGAAGCAATAAAGTCCCTGGGTAAGATACATCATTGCTTTAAATGGCCTGAAAAATGCTCCCAAAATAGTGCATACCCTGTTACTAGGTTTTTACAATACAACTAGTTTTGTTACAACTCTTTCCTTCTTCAACAACATAGTGCAAGGGAAATAGTTCGATTTCTGCAGATCATATTCTGAGTTTATCAATTATTTGTCAAGTAATTTGAGTTTATCAAGAACTTACCAAAGGAAGGCTACTCTGGAGAAATCAAATCTTATGTTGAGATCTTCATGAAGTGCAACCAATGATCATTTCCAGCTCTTTCAGGAACAAGTTCAATTAATCTAAGTTCAATTCACCACAGCTGGCCCTAGCCCAACTCTACTTGTCATGGAGCATTTCCCCACTGTCAAACACAGCTGCTGGGAACAGCCAACAAGAAAGAGAAATGATCCTGCAGGCAATTAAATGTGCTCCTCCCAGAAGGGCTTCAAACAGGAGAGAGATCTCCAACTACACTGAAAGAGAAGATCCCGTGCAGAACAAAGTACAGCTACATAGTGAGTCATGTTTCATCTGCTCTTCTGTATTTGATACTATTTGGAGATTATGGTTGGTCAGTTTGTTTGTTTTTAATGGGTAAAGCCCCATAAGCTTGAGAGCCCCATGCAAGTGATCAAGTTTATGGCTTATTAAGACTAGAATTGTAACTAGAAACATTACTTTTCTCCAATGGCAGGCGACAGCACCCTCTCCAGCCCCACAGCAGGCATATTTCCTATTACAGCTATCTGAAACGTTCACTAAAAAAGGCAGAAATTTTAATGGCTATTGCCTTTCAGATTGTCAAATCAAGCTGACAATCTGAAAACAATTATTTCTACTGCCAAAAAAAAGTTTATTGGGAAAAAAATGAAAAGGTATAATAAAACTTTCCTGCTAAAGATACCAGAGATAACTATCTCTAACTTCCCCCCTGTTATCTTCTAATGTGCTTCTCATTAGCTTGCTTTCATCTCTGGCATCCAGCTATCACTTCTCCCCAGGAAAGAGCATGAAGGACAGAGGGAGAATGCTCCTGTTCCTCATGTTGGCTTTTGAATGCAGCTCCCCAGCTAACTGTGCTGACCAGTTAGACAAAAAAAAAAGTCATAAAATCAAATTTTAGTAACTTGCCATAGAATAACTTTCCAATAAGATCGTATTTGCAGATCTGTGATATTAGATTTTTCTTTAATTAGACCAATGACATCTATCATACTTCTTTCTTTATCTACCACAACCTTCCTAAGAAGCAATACACAACAGCCTAGCCTGAACTGGTGCATACGCCAATGTGTAAACTGGCTACAAATCCAGAAATCCAGCTGATAGCAGAGCTCACGCATTTGACAGCAAAAACTGTGTATCATGAACCTCTCAGCTATCTACTGATGTGGCCCTGCCAGGAAAGGTCATGAACAACACAGAGTGAGGACTATACTTTGTGCTGCTCATTGGCTCTGTAGCCTGTGGGGGGACTTTACCCAACGTCCCCTGGGTGTGAGACCAAGAGTTTGGGAGGTAGGAATAGGAGGAGAAGCATGACTGCACTGTCTTCCTCTGCCTAGGATAAAATCATTGAAGTTGCTGAGGTCCACAGGGCAATGGGCAAAACCAGGGCATCTGCACCTGGCTGCTTTCCACCTGGCACTGCTGCCATGGGAAGCTGCAAGCATGTCTGGTGAGGTCTCGGTTGTAGTGCCTCTGGTGTGATAAGATATGTCACCTCTCGTAGATGTCCAGTCCTTTTACATCCTGTTTAGACAAATGTCTGGCATCTGGATAAAAGTCAGCTGGTGTCGGTCCAATTCAGATAAACTGGAACTGTCGGCCAGCACAGGGATGCATTGGGATGAATATCCAGATGGAACATCTGTTCCCTATTGCACATCATCCCTAATTGCCATTGATCCTGAAACATTATTAGGCTTGCCTTCGGTCCAAGATTAACCCAGCTAACAGATGTGCTGGCAACCCTCAAAGGCAGAAGGGTTTGGTTGTGTGGGACATTGCCCATCTTCTTAAGGAAAAAGGCTGATAATTCAGATGCCCTCCAACTTGACAGAAGGGGAGCCAACCTTGCAAGAAATAGGATAATCAGGGTGATAAAACTAATACCAAAAATGAAACTGACTATTAGGAAAAAACAAAAATTCATCTGGCAAAAAAAAAAAAAATTTAAAAAAAAAAATCAAGATTTGGGAAACAAATTTATCTGAAATTCCTAAAGACAGGAAGAGAAGATACCGTGTCTGTAGCAGAACTAGAGACTTGTGTGCTAGACAGGAGATGTCAGAACAATTAACGTATAGAGCAAAATTTAATCTGATGATGCTAATTTTTTTTTAATTAAGACAAACATTTATCTACAGGCGACTAAAATTTAGATAGAACACCTTAATTTAGGGAAATCAGAGGTTTGTGTTGCATACAGGATCACTACAGACTATTATTAAGTCTTTGACTGGTATATCGAAGACAACCACAGCAAACAGTAATAAACAGCAAGATTAACTTGAGCGATGTGGCCAGTTCCAGTGATACACCCTGTGTATGACCCATGAAAAGAAACTGAAAGATACACAGCGGTAAACACCACTGCTGAGCTGGAGCACTGTGAAAGCCACCGATGCAGGAATTGCCCAAGGGCCAAGAACAAACACTGGAGAGCTGAAAAAGGTACCTGAAGGTGAAGCAGGAGCCCTGACGCACTGGGCAGCAGGCCAGCTGTGCCAGCCAGCAGCAGGAAGGCACAGCCAGCCCCTGCTGAAGGACAAGAGGACAGCAAGAGGAGATGGTCAGAGGGAGGTGATGTCCCTGGCCATGCTGCTGAGGGCGCAGTGTTTTGGCCAGGGTACCCCTGGTGGTGTGCTGTGGTGCTGGCCATTTGAGAGCACCATGAAGCACCACTGTGGCTCAGCGTCACCACGACTGCAGCCACCCTTGGCAAGGTTGGAGATGTCCCTGGCACAGCCCCAGTGCCAAGCCCAGCCCAAAGGAGCGCGAGAGGCTCCAGCATCCCTCACTCAACCTCAGGCTAGCAAGGCACCAAAAGGACACCACCAGCAGCACTTAAACTCTCAGACTGGACAGATGAGAGGGGCCAGTCTCCTACATGGTACCAGATGAGTGGATGAGCCATGAGTAAATAATGAGCATTGGAACAGTCTGTCCAGGGAAGCAGCTGAGTAAATCTCTGAAGGAATTTAAAGACATGTAGATGTAGCAATCAGGGACATGGTTTAGTGGTGGACTTGGCAGTGCTGGGTTAACAGGTGGACTTGATCATCTTAAAGGTCTTTTCCAACCTAAACAATTCTATGATTCTATAAAGACTCTAATTAGTACTAGGTGCACAATGAGTACCACAAATGGACACTCTACAAAGTCCCCCAGAAATCCCTATAAAATTCCAAACTAATTATATCAGAAAACCCATCCTAAAAGGGTTCACATTTAATGACAGGACCTTTACAACCATAAAAGCCACTCCTGCACTGTCCTGAGAAGGCAGACAGTGGTGTACATTGCTATCTATGCCATGCTTACCTCTGTATAAGCAGACATAGGGCTATGCCATCCTGCTGTGGGACATGGATGAATGTGTGCATAATTCTTGCATAATACATGCATGAGTTGCCAGTGTCCTCTCCCATGTACCAGGCAGGCAGAGCCACGACCACAGTCAGAGACCAAGACCAAAGCAGAGAGAGAGGATGGAAGAACCAGGTTTTGCCTCTCAAAACACATGGTAAGGGGGCTGTAAGAAGCCACTGCTGGGAACTGACAGTCTCCCTGGGGAGGAGAGGGACAAAGCTTGAGTGTAGTCAACAGCAAATGCAGGCAAAGGCTGTCTTGTCCCCTGCGAAACAGAGATATCCATTTCCCTCAGTAGAGGGAGAGATGAGCATCTCCTCCTGCAGCCTTCAGGAAAAGGGAGGACAAGGCAGAAATTCCATCTTCTCCAGTGCTTGGAAATGAACAACAGTTTATATGAACAGGGTTGCAAAACCTGCTGTGTGTGCAAGAGCATGTTTATCTTCCGCTAGAAAATTGAACAACTGCTGGAACAACTGCTTCGAAGTGCAGCTCTTAAAGAGGCCACAACACAAAGATTCTGTTTTTTCCCCCGAGTTTCTCAGCTGTTTCAATTTCTATCAGAATTAAGTTGTCTGAAGCTGCCCAACTCCAGGCATGCACAACAAAGATACATGGAAGAGGCAGGTACAAAGATCCCTGTGCATTAAAGCTTGAGGCACAACTATTTCTGTTCCAGAAAGTTTATGTCTGTGGGTGGCAGGAGATTCCTGGTGCTTGTAGGAACATCAGGAAATATTTACTACACTTTTATTTCTCTTAACTGCAAAAAATAAACAACCCATGTCACCTCCCAAGGACGCACTACCTCCCTGTCATACCTTGAAGTCAATAATGAAAACCTGGAGTTTGAAACATGGGTTTGCATCCTGGGAGGTGATGTGGCAGATGAAAAGTACGAATGGGCAAGAACACAAATCGTGTTGCCCACAAGGTCACTCCCTGGCATTCTCCAAACACATACAGCTGGCACACAGCCATCCGGCAAATACCAAATTTAGATGCAATGGCACTTTTTCTTTTTAAATTAAAGACTTTCATGTGCTCTCAGTTGTAGAATACTTGATCTGACAAACACATTCAGGCACAAAAGATAACGTGAGACAATAGGGAAACAGAACAGACATGACAATTTATCCAAAATGTACCCAGTAAATAGCTTAATTTTGTTCCCTGGGGAGCTCTGAACTGTTTTCTGTGCAGAGGCTGTTAAACAGAAAATTATTTATTGGAAAGTTAATACAGCATGGTCAGGAGCATTTCACATGAGCTGTCTCGGTACACAACAACCTCTACTTACCAGAGGAGAAATCGTGTGAACCTAATCAAACAACTGGAATAAACCTGGTTAATTTCAGCAGGAACAGTGAAGGGCTTAAGCAAGGTGAGCAGCAGAAGCTCTGAGGACTCCCTCACAGGCATGAAGAGCTCCAGTGAGGGTTGAGCAGGAAGCACCTGCTCCAGCGTCTCTGCATCTAAATACCACTCATCAACACAATGAAGTTGCACTCAACAGACCACTGCACAGACATATAAAGTGACAGTCCCTTTTCTTTCAAAGGCTTTCTGATCGTAAGGGAAACAGATATTTAAGGCAATTATTTTAACCCTCAGAATTACTACTCAACTGAATGAATACAGACTGATCTGCAGCGCATCACAGCAATTATTTTGGCTTTCATTCATGATGGCCAATTCTCATTTTCCACAAGACTGTAGAGACTATGAGACTTCTCCGAAGCCCACAACTACAGCCATCTTAGCTCGGCTACCGTGATGCAGCATGAAAAAAGACTGAATACATTATCTCATCAGGCGGAGCCTAAACCTTCTGAAAATACGGACTTTGATGAGGGTCCCTGATTCTTGGTTTCCAACTCTCTCCAGGAAAACTGGAGGAAGCCATGGATCTTCTCTCAGACTTAACTTTTATAGAACATGTTTGTAAAGCTGCTAACATAAACCTGCTGTTTGGAAAAGCGTAATATTCCCATAACATATTCTGCTGCAATTGTCTGTTTTATGTGGAGATACTGTGCATACTCTGAAACATAAATTACATGCATTTTGCTGAAAACTTTCAAGTAATTTTTTCATACAACGCTAGAATGGAGCTTGGCTGATGACAGATTTGAGAACTCAAAGTAAATAAAAAAAAGTTTAAAAGTGTGTGTGGGGAAGAGTCTGAATTTAAAGAAGACAGATATTGCTGCAAAATCATGCAATAAACAATACAAATAATATATCTCATTCTGAGTCAACCTGAAACATTATCTTCAATTCAAAATGAAATGCTTCCTTTCGTTTTCAAGCTATTTAACCCCTAAAACCCATTCTTTCTTTAAGGAGAGGGAGGAAGTAAAAAGCTCCAAAATATTTTGAAGGAAAAGAGTAAAGATCTAATTTTGAAAACGCTGAAACAAGACACTGCAGCATCTGGGGAAATAATTTTTCTTCTTCAGTCAAAACTCCTGGTGATAATCATCCTTGAAAATGCAAATACTTATGATCCCAATCTAACTGTGCTTCTCAGCAAATTTATGACTTGTCAAAAAAGACTTTTCCCAGCTTTATTCATGAAGTTGGAGGCAATTATCACTTTTTCAGATGATGTAAGAGTGAATGAATGAGTGGCTAAACAAGCTGGTGGGAATTAGAAGAGCTGCAAAGCAGTTTGCATAGCTCTCACAATCATTCCAGTGAACTGTAAACTATATTAGAGCATCACTTTCAGCAGCAGCAATATAACCCTCTCCAAACCTAAAAAGAACAAAGAAATCACAAGACACATGAACTATCAGAGAAAAAAGGAACAAAATGCCTTTTTTTTTCCCATCAACAAATGTAAGTGCTATATCCTGCAATTCTATTACAAATCTGAAAGTGCAATGTCATAATTGATTCTAACACAGATGAAGTGACAGGGTGAGGGGTGGTTTAGTTTTGCCATCTAATGTCTGTTGTCAAGCAATTTGACCTCATCCATTTAAACTGCACAGTTGGCTAAGTTGGTATTTTCTAAAGTTATACCCAGATGGCTACTTTGAAATGACTGCTACCAATATGTGCATCAGATGCATTGTGTTCCATGAGTAATACCCAATAAAATGAGCTGCAAGCACTCAATGCTGTGTAAGAATAGGTTGATTAATACTTTCAGAGACAGAGACATTATTTTACATGGAACAAGTAGGACATCTGCTAACTCTGAAAGGTGCAGAAGTATTTCTGTTCCTTAAAGAACATAATTTCACTTTTCATGGTTCACCATTGCTGCAAATTAAAACTGATAGCTACTTTTTTTCAACTAAAAGAAAATACATTGTATTTAATAAATGCATATGAATATTTCCTTTTCGATGGGGTTGAGCTTATTACAGTAGTTTGACATTATTCCTATTAGGCATTACAGTCATGGTCTGAAATGTACACATGGTAGATAGCAAGACAGGTGACACATTCACCTATTGGATCCTGTGACTCATACATTGACCCACCTACAGTGGGAAAAGCATCCTGCTGCTGTTCCAGTAAGGCTCAGAAGATTGTTCTAATGGTCTTTCATTGTTTCACCTGTTTGTGGATACCAAGAGGTCAAGGACACAGTTTTGCACCCAGGAATGCATGCACGGAGAAGTTCTAATTGTTGGGATACATAATTTAATGCTACCTTTTTATTTTTTTCTGAGGCAGAACATTTGGAATTGTCCTCTCTTGAGATTATTGTGCATTAATAAAATATACCACATACATGTAACTGTCTAATCATAAGTGTACAACACTTCAAGAAGTTAGAATGAGGTTAAAAAAGCTCTTACAAAGCTAAGTTCCCTTTTCCACTGAGATATCCCAAAATCTACCAGAACCAGCCAACTATAACAACATAGATAGTATTTCCAAAGACTCTAGTTGAAGAATTTCATAATTCAGCATAGTACTTAAACATACCAAATCAATGAGATCTAAGCAAGCCTACAAAGTTAAGTTCTGTATACTTAAATGTTATCCTGAGTTGGGTCTAAATTCAGTATACAACTATTAACTGTAATACATTACAGCAAAATTCTTTCAAAAACATTCCATGGAAATAACTCTATGCTTCATTATGCAAATATATACTTGGAAATGCTTTGCAGGCATTCTTAAATTGTCAAGAACAGAATTTCCATTATACCTTATCCGAGGCAGCTGAACATAGGCAGCTAAATTCCCACACAGCATTAAGAACAACAACAAACTTCAAACCTTTCAGAGATGCAGTTTGCCTCTGCCATGTTCTATAAAGACAAATGCCAATGCAAAACACATTTGCTTTTATTGTGCCACAGAATATGAAAACATCAACAATAAGATTCAAAACAGCCTAAGGGATAGATTCAGTGTTGATGTTGGGTATTTAGGTCTCCAGATTCCTATAATGTGACCCTAAAAAATCCTTGCTTAGCTGCCACCAGCCTCTGAAGGCATGACACACTCCACAGAGAGAGTAAACCAATTTCCACATCAAGTGAAGTTTCATAATACCTGAAAGGCAGTTCGTGTATCTTCTTTATGACAAGACGAAGCAACTAGAAGCATCTGATCAGAACTCAGATCAGGCATCCCTCTGCCTAAATAAGTCTACCATATCTCTGGGTTTATTCAGAGATCATTTTTTTACCTTCCTGGAAATTTAATTACAGAAGACCTTAAAGGATTTTAAGAACATCGGTCTTTGATTGGACAAACTGAATACTGGAGGAAACGTGACTCACTGTTACGGTAGTGTTTTAGGAGACAGAACAGGAATTTGATTTTATCTGCAATCCCTCTTATGTGAAATAGTGAAATAATCTGTCAAGGAGAAGCCAAGAAGCCCTCTCCCCAGGAAGGCAAGTTTCTCTAAGCTGCAAGGGTGCAACTTCTCTTCTGCTTTCTCTCATCTTTGTCCAATACTTTGTCAGTACGAATGCCACCACTGCATACCATGACAAGAGAAAGAGTATGTACTATCACAGCCAAGCTTGCAATAGTATGTCTCGGGAATTTCGTTCATGACATGGATGCGGAAAGTATAGGCTTGAATCCTCTGCAATTAAAGAGTAGAATCTATGGCCCTATGTACTGGCAAGATAAACTATCATAGAGAAGCAGTCAGAGAGATTTTTAAAGAAATGAGTGATTCCATTCCCTGTCCCGCTTAAGTTTTTTAAGAAAGGGTATGGGCATGCACCTTCAAGAAGAGGAACACATGGACTGCGGAGGTGGGGTGGAAATAGCAAACTCATGCAGACCCAAGAGAAACCCCCAGCTGATTCGGAGAAAACTCCAAGAAAAACTTGCCAACAAAGTTTTCACAGCTCACCTCACTCTCAGGGTTACCACCTGGCTAAATGCGAACGGTGTGACAGTGACATATGAACTCTTGCTTACTTCCTTATGCAGCTAACAGCTAGTTCTCCTCATACTCCGCACAGGGAACATAGCATCATAGAATCGTTAGGGTTGGAAAGGACCTTAAGATCATCCACTTCCAACCCCCCTGCCATAAGCAGAGACACCTCACACTAAACCATGCCTCCCAAGGCTTCGTCCAACCTGGCCTTGA
>JBCJKH010018068.1:0-17635 GCA_039877255.1 Loriculus beryllinus | reverse complement strand
AGGTGTCCCTGCCCATGGCAGGGGGTTGGAACTGGATGATCTTCAGGTCCTTTTTCAACCCAAGCCATTCTGTGATTCTATGAAATGCATAGCTGAGTTATAAAATGGCCAATTTAATCACTTTCTTCACAAGCATATTTAAACAAACAGGGACAATGAGGAGAACCATAGACTTCCTGTATGCACAAAATGCCTCTAATGAAATTTCTGAGTAAAGTTTTTCTTGTAACCTGTCCCACTCACTCCTCTGTTTTGTCTTTGCAGCATGAGTGACATGGTTTACTGTGAGGTGTCCCTGCCCATGGCAGAGGGGTTGGAACTTGATGATCTTAAGGTCCCTTCCAACCCTAACTACTCTATGATTCTGTGATTCTGTAAGTGCTGTGTTGCCGTTGTGCTCCTCTTCAGTACCTTCAGTTTCCTTATTGCTGAGATCAGCTGCTGGTACTCTCCTAAGGATAGCCTAAGATGCCATGGAGAGCTGCTCTGATGAACAGTTGCTCTGAGTTTAATTTACATTTTCTGTGTTTACTCGGCTGCATTGCCTCTCAAGAAGAGAGCCCTGCAAAGGTCAATTCAGGAGCAGGATTGCCCTGGTTTGTGTCAATACAGGCAAATGGGGTCACACATAAAAGAGCCACTGAGGGTATAGGATCCTCCTACCCTCCTTCTCATCAACATCTGCACAGCTTGCGATACCTCCTCAGGCAAACCAGGTCTACCACCAGAGAGGGGTGAGTGACCAGTTGGGGTTCACCTTCCAAACCAGCAGCTTACCTAAAGAAGTGGTCTCTCAGTGATCCCTGATTGCACTTAGGTGGGACTGATCCAGCATTTTGATGTCCTGTAATTGAAACGGTGAATGAAAGAGTGGAAATGGGAAAGCTGAATGGTAGTTCAAGGTAAGAACTCTATCTCAGTATCAACTTCACAAATAACAGTCTTATCTTCTGCTTGTGAAGGCTGATAATGATCATTTTTTCAGCCTTGTAAAACACTTCATTGAGTAAATACAGGTTTGAGGCTCTCATAATTTAGGGCAACTTTCTTTTCTGAATGAGGTCAGTGACATGCATTTTAGCTGTCTTTTGTAATGTCTTTCATTTACAGAGTCTTGACAGCCCTATTTCGAACAGAGTGGGCCAAGGCAATACCAAAGTAGTTCCAAAACATCTCACTTTACATGCTACTAGTGCTTCAAGCTCTGTAGGAGATGGATTACTCTTCTTAACTAAGGCCCTTTTCTGTATTTTTATCACATGCTTCTAAGCTGCAGAAAAATCTCAGGTGGAGGTCATTGCTCATAACTTAATTTCCACAGTTGTAAATCAGTTGTCATTCTGTCAGGGTGCAATATTTTTACAAAATTTGAGATTTTAATTGCAGACTGAAAACCCAAAATAATTTCACAGTGGCACAATGAGACCTTGCAATTCTGCTGAAATGCCTTCTGTGGTACAAAATGTTTCTATTCTGACAATACTCATATGTTTATAGAGTTACATATAGCCATGTGTATTCACTTTGGAAATGTCTTTTGCCCATTCCTGCTAATTATTGTCAGTATTTAATAGGCTGCTTCACATGGGGACAGGTGTTTAGCCCGTCCTTTTACAATACCGTTCTGAAAAATTCCTGTGGCCCAACTATTCACACACCATTTACTAGAACCTTCTTCTTTGTTAGGGTTGATCTGCATAAATGACAATTTCTAAGCCCGGCTAATTTCCTATAACAAATATGCAGATGAAAATCAACACATTACAGAGAATGATTCTGTGGAAAAGCAGACTTTCACAATACTGAACACTATTACCAGTATTTTATCACAACTGTCTCATCAACATCCATGCATAATAGAGTTATTTTTAAGATTTGGCCTTGGGATATTATTTCAGTCCAACTGAACAGGCATAATCCCCAGCACCTAAGAAATGCTTTAGACTAAGATCACAGTGTTTGCTCTTGATAATAAGATAGGTCCTCTTCGTATATTCTGAACTTCTATTCTTACTTTCATTTGTAACCCAGTACAGATCATTATGACCATCTCACTCAACCTCCTGCATAACACAGGCCGTAGATTTTATTCCAGGATTTCTGCCTTAACCCCAGCTACCTGTGGCTAAGCTAGGGCCTAACCTTGAATTTAAATTGTAATCTGGTGTTAAAGATTCTCTGCCTAATTGAAGGTTCTACTTCCCCCGGTCAGGTGACCCTTCTGTCACCAGTAAATGTATGCAATGTAAGTTGCATTGCTTTTGTATAACAGTAAAGTTTTCCTTGAAGCATCTTGGAGGAATGCTATGAACTTTTAAGCTTTCTGAGAGTTTTGAGACACTTCTTTTTGCTCACACAATTGAAATACATCTGCAAGCAAGAGCAGTTCAAAGTTGTCAATATGAAGGGAGACAGGTGCCTTTTAAATTATTCATAGATCTCTGCTATCCAGCCATCTTTTTGCAGATGGGGTTTTAGGTGTAGGTTTTTGGGTTTTTCTTTCTTTCCTCCTGATGGTTTTAATGCCTTTATTGCATTCTTAGCTCCATCAATAGATATGGGAAATGTAAAGGCAAAGCTTCAGCTAGTAACAGAACAGAAAGCCTGGTGTAGTTTAAAAGATTCCCTGTCTCTTTATCACTGGCAGCTATCTGAGATTGTTAAGATGCTTTACAGGAAAAGCTTTTATTTTTTCTCACTTCTCACTTCTCACTGATGACCATGGCTCTTTGTGACAACAATCTAGGATAATCAGAGGTGGAAGATCAGTTGCCCAAGCCTGCAAAATGGTGTATTATATGTATTTTTTCACCAGTCCTGTAAAAAAATGATTTTTTTTTTTGAGGGGAGAAGACTACAAGAATGAATATCTTGCTAACTATTCATTTTAGCTTTAATCTGTCATTGTGTAGCTCTCAGTTATTCTCATTCGCAGTGTTTGTTTCTTCTTTGTGCTTACAAGATTTATTTTATTCACCAATCTTTCTTAAAAAAAAAATAGAAAAAGAAAGATTCTACACTACAGATATACCTTTTGCATCCTTGTCTTACTTGAGGTAGGAGTATCTTCCACAATCCTATCTCCTTTTTCATCTCACTCACTGTTTATTCTTCACCTCTTTATCTATTAAATCTCCATGCATCAAGTCAAAGAGATGGATTAACCTGCTATATAATGGCACATGATTCAAGCACCTGATGTCAAGTTTGAAAATAAAGTGGGAAGTCAATGCATATTCAAAAATAGAAAACCTTGGGAAAAGAAATCTCACTCAAGAAAGATATCATCTCAAGATAGTATTTAATACAAATGCTATGCAGAAATGTGTATGAGTGAATAAAAAAGACTTGTGAGAAAGGTGATCTATTGCAGCTTGAATTTGGCAGTCATCAGTAAATAATGTTAGCCGTTGGCAGCAGGGTTCCCAGGTCTGACCTTCAGATGTTAGGTTTTAAGATGGGAACCAGTTCTGCCAGGTGCTGAATTCCTTGATGTTAAGCTGTACAGTCAAATAGGTGTAGCAAAGTTAACTCTTGCCTTCATGAAGACTGGAAGTAAACTCTTAGGCTAAGAATCCTTCCATTGAAACTATTTGGTCTAAAATTTTAGTGTCTTGAGCTGTTTTTCCTGTCACAGCATGCTTTCCTATTAGCTGGAAGCACAAAGAACTGAAGCGTTCACACAGAAATATTTCAGCATGCTATTAAACAAACTTTTGGTTTCCTTCTAGAGTTCCCCTCCAGCTGCAGTAGATAGATTCTGAAGTGTGTTTTGTTCAGTAATACATTTTTTTCTGAAAGGAGTTACAACTGAGGGTCAGATGTGCCTCTGTGTTTTGAGGATGCCCTGTATCTTCACATCTTTGCAACTCAATGTTGGTGTAGCTTTGACTGGTGTAGAAGCCAGTCAACACTCCCTATTCCATTTGAAGGGTCTTTTAATATAGTGGTCCTGGACCTAGGGGCTATCATAGTGCATTTTACTGGTGGGTAAGAACAGAGAGTAAAGCATTAGCATATACACTAAAACATTCAAAATAAACCTCTTACCTCTTCTGCACCTTCCCATGGCTATAGCATGTGAGTTTCAAGGCAGTAGCTTACCCTGTCAGTGTACAATAAATCGGTTTTGCTGTCAAGGTCTGGATTAGTGTTGTGGTGGATGTTCCAGGTTTTTACCTTTTTTGTTAGTGTTTTAAACCACAGGAAAACAGAAATGATTAGAGACTGTCCACATGCAGCAGATCTCCACTGACCTGACATTCAGCCTGTCCCCAGAGCATCTTGTCCAAAAATGTTGCTTTGTAGCATTGGGAGCAATAGTAGGTATCTCAGAAAATGCGTGAGCATTTTCACTGGTGCAAGTAGTTCAGCATGTTTAAACTGGTTTATATTTATCCACTATTCTAATGAGCAGTGATTCATCATGAGTAAATGGAAAAATTCAGGTATTACTCACACCAAGCCTTGAGTGTGATTATCACTTGATAATACATGTAAGGTAATGCATACTTTGGTTTGCATGTTAAAGGATTGTGTCCACTTAAGATTTGAAAGAATGTGTGTTTTGAGAGGTCTGTCATTATTGATAGTAAGCAATATTGTCACAAAAGAAAAACCACTGTCATTCCCGTTCAAATTTAATTAATTTAAAAATTCAGTGATAGAGGCAGTATTTTTCTTGACATGTTTCTATTCACTCAATTAAAAAAACCTCACTTTAATCCATAATGAAATGAAATCTTTCCTGAAAAAATGAAAAGCTGAAATCCCTTCTTAGCTCAAACAGATCAATTCTCTGTGTCAAGTATGTCAGTAATCATGTGTCTCTATTGCATCTTGCAAGGTATTATGACAATCTGTAGTCAAACTTGCAAACATTTTGAGAATGAACATCTGTAAAGACACTACCTATCTTCTCTTATCACCATCTCATTACAGGTTTACTTTGTTTTGGTGGTGCAGTTGCATAATTTTGTTGTGATTTCTGAAGCACCTAATCAGGCACGAAAAAATCAAGCCTTGTTCTTTCTCCTTTGGACTTCAGTAGCAAACAAACTAACATAAATGCCAAATGAATACTGAAACCTTCATGTTCATCCACTTTTAGATAAGCCAGAATCAACTTCCTCTCATCACAGTGCAGTTCAGTTGAAGAAAGGAGGTCAGCTTGATTTTTCACAAAATAGGGAACAGTTTGTTCCTAGAACAATTTGCATAGCCAGGCAAGCAATTTTAACACGAGATTTGTTGTGTTGCCAGAGAGTCCAGGGCTTCCTTGGGTTCAGGCTGAAACACTCAGCATTTAATTAAAATCAAATTCATGCCATTGTAATTAATTCTCCATATGTTAACTGGAAAAGTAAAATGGCAAATTCTTGAAATGGGAGCATAATATTGCAGCCTGCTGAAGGTTCTTAAGTCTTACTTGTGTTTGCTTCTTTTACCAGTTTTGGGAACCAACCTCAGTGTAGCTGTATTAATGGAATCATAGAATCACAGAATGGTTTGTGTTGGAAGGGACCTTAAAGCTCATCCAGTTCCAACACACTCCCACGGGCAGGGACACCTTCCACCAGACCAGGTTGTTTCAAGCCCCTTCCAGCCTGGCCTTGAACACTGCCAGGGACAGGGCAGCCACAGCTTCTCTGGGCAGCCTGTGCCAGAGCCTCAGCACCCTCACAGGGAATAATTCCTTCTTAATGTAAAATCTGAATCTCTCCTCTGTCAGTTTAAAGCCATTGCGCCTTTTCCTGTCTCTATAGGCCCTTGTCCAAAGCCCCTTTCCAGGTTTCCTGTAGCCCCTTTAGACACTAGAGCTGCTCTGAAGTCTCCCCTTAAGGAGCCTTCTCCGTAGCCTAGCTCTCTCAGCCTGGCTCCAGAACAGAGCTGCTCCAGCCCTCAGAGCATCTCCGTGGCCTCCTCTGGACTCATTCCAACAGCTCCACGTGCCTCTTTTATTGTTGCTTTAGAGCTGGACGCAGGACTACAAGGGGGTCTCACCAGAGCAGAGCGGAGGGGAAGAATCCTCTCCCTTGACCTGCTGGTCACATTCGTTTTGATGCAGCCCAGCACCCTACACTGTGAAAGAGCTTTATATGCCTCATGTTTGAGTGTTCACTCAGACATGCAGATGTGGTGCTGGTGAAACTCTGCTATAGTCAGCTGAGTTGTGGTGTGAGGCAAACAATCTGGGAGCCTTTACAGATATTCTGCCAATGAATACTGACAATTACTTTCCTAATGGATTTTAATTGAAACAGAAAATTGAATGAATTAAACTGAACTTGAAGGCCATTATTGTTTGGTTTTCCACAAGTTTCATATAACCTCTTAATTCATTAATTAATTTTTAATTGGCAAGATTTGCCTTTTGCTTTAGAGTCTCATTAACATAACTTCTTATTCAAGCAGAAGTCAATGGAAGCCTGTTCTTTTCCATGACTCGTGTTTTTCTTGAAGCACCATCGTTATTCAGACTTCAGTGAAAGGTAACCTGTGAAGTCAATGTGCAGGAAATCGACTTGGTTTCTGTTGCTCAGAGAAGCTGTAGCTGCCCCATCCCTGGCAGTGTTCCAGGACAGGTTGACGGCGCTTGGAACAACCTTCTCCAGTGGAAGGTGTCCCTGCCCGTGGCAGGGGTTGGATCTGGATGAGCTTTAAGGTCCCTTCCAACCCAAACCAGTCTGGGATTCTGTAATATTTATTCTTCTGCTCTTGTAGAGTGCACTCTGGAAGACAACACAAAATATAGTCAGGACAGTTGTGTAGAACTACATTAACAACTTTAATGCAAAAGAAGGCACAAAATGTGCAATAAATCACCTGATTAATGCCTGAAAACCTCTTTTTGTTTATACATTTATTGATTTTTTTCTCTAATCATGTCTAGCTCCTTCAATCATCAGTCTCTTGCCTGCCCTCTATGAACCAAAATCAAAGTAACAGACCTCTTCTAAACAATAGTTGCAATTTATAGAGTGACAAGGGATGCCTTTGTCCACCAGAGAGACTCCTTCCAGCTCCAGCAAAGGACAAACCAATCATATGATTTTCAGTCTTACGGGGAAGAAATCACAAAGCAGAAAGAAAATATTTGCCTATAAACAATCCCTTCAGCAGCCAGAGGGTGAAGCAGTGATTGTTCTGTGTCAGTTTTTCTTGGTTTTGCTAATGTAATTAAATGTGGGTAGAGTGTATGTGATCTAAGCCAAAAGCTTAGGAAGCTCTCCTGGCCCCTAGTAGATGCATTCTCCTGCTATCTCATAGTCATGCTGCAGCCTTCTCTGCCTTTGTTTTATAACAGCAAAGCAGCTATGCATCAACTTCTCTGTTTTAGACAGACCTGGTTAATGATAAGTGAGATAGTTGATGATTTTCAGTAAGAAATGTTAATGGCTGGGTATGTATGATCATTAGTACTGAATGTCAGGACTGAAACACGTGTCTTCATGTCTGACTCAGTATCAAAGGTTATTGTAGTCATGAGTACATTCTGTTGGTGCATTTCTTCCTCCTACCCAGTTACAGTGCATATTTTAGAGAATTAGAGACATTGACATTCTCACGTTTCCCCTTATTCCCTTTCTCTTCCTACAAGCAAATGTTAGTTGTATTAAATGTCAACCGTTCCATGTTTGACTCTTAACAGTCATTTCTTGGTTTGTTGGTTGGTTTTGGTTTGGTTTTTAGGGGGTTTTTTTGTTCACTAAAGCTGATACAAAAATGCAGTGGGAACTCAGCCTGTATTTTCTTCCTTAACTTTCTGGCTTTTACATGTTTTGACTGACGAATTGAAAAATGTGGGTGGGCAAAGAAAAAATTTCACTGAAATATTTCTCCTGTAAAAGCTTTACTAGGACTTTAAAAACAGTATTAAACAAAAATTACTCCCAACAGTGCTCCGGGGGTTATTTGAATACCCTGCTGATTACAATTCCCCAATACCTATTATTTTCATCATTACAGCATCCTAGAGAAATTAAATAGATATTGTCATGTATCACATTCTATTATTTCCTTCATTTTATTTCACAGGTCATTTGCAATCTCTTGAATGTGGAAGGTAAAAGTCTTTATTGTGTAAGCTGCAGCATAGAAATAAGGTATGAAAATGGATCAAGATTTTGAAAGGCAACGCTTTTTCCTTCTGATTGCTTTGGAAACTGCTACTAAGGATTCTTCCTAAGCAATACTGGAATGCTTATGAGGACAGGTTTTGGTAGTAGCTGTTAGGATCCTCATCCTTCAATTCCCACCACATTCAATGAAATGGCTGCAGAGAAATATAAAATAGTTTGTGCCCCAGAGAGCTTACATTGATTTAAATTGTGATAAACAGCAGTATCAGAATACTATCAGCCTAAGTGCTTTCAACTTTGGGGGTCATTTTAGTAGGAATCACAGCTAAGAAAGAATAGGAAAGAAGCAATAACAATCTTACTATTATTTTAAAGGTTTAAGATGCAGCCAAAGGTTTTCTATAATGCAGACTGGAACAGACTGGCTTGTGGACTTCAGCTGTTTTTTCAGCTATTACTTCAGGAAAGGATTCATTTGGTATCTCTTTTTCTGAGTTAGTTGTATTTTGAAGTGACCACCATCCTTGTACTTCTGTGTTTGTGTAGTCAGCCTGACAACAGGAGCTGGATGAGTCATGTAGTGTTTTCCCCAATGAAAGTGGAGAAGTGATTCTAAGTACCAAAGTGAATTAACAGACAGCAACTGCTTCTCATATGAGAATGGGTAGAGTAGAGCATGCAGCCTGCCTTTAATAGACTAAGTGGTACTATATATTGTCATTAGGGCATACTGTTTCTTGTGAAAACACTCTGTAGACAAAGAAAATAAGTGATGTATTGTAAATTGATATAAGTAGCAGAACAGTAATCACAGAGAAACCATAATTAAATAGGCATCTTAAAAAAATATGCAGGATGTGGGAAATAGAACGATCCAGGTTAAACAATATGTGGACATAATTTCACAGAACATTATATATGCAAAATCAAGCTATGCAAAGTATATTTATATTACTTAATAAGGAGAAACTGAAAGACTAAAACCAACTGTGATGTCTTATGAGTTTGAAGAAAAGCTACAAAAAGCCACCAAGCCAATAAAATGTCAAAGTATGTCACTGAGCAGGACTACGGACTGAAGTTTTCACCCGCTTTCCACATGCTCAAAATCCAGCCCACAGAACCATCATTTTTGCCTCTTAACATTGAATGCTATACACTCTCATTCCTTACAGAATTTCATGCCAGAGAAATCACATGAGAAACAAAAATCTGTTGATGGTCTTCATGGAGAAGTCCAGGAGTTAACTGAATAGAAAGCAGATGTCTAAGGTATGGGTTCACATATATATTTAGGAGCCTAAAGATGATTGATTTCAATAGAGCTCTAATTTATATATGTATTTAGTTATCTGTATTCTAAATGTTTCTGTGAATTAAAGTCAGTGCTACATTCTAGTCAGGAACCCAGTGTATGGAGAAATACCGAAATAGCTCCAGATACCAGAAAGTTCCAGTTCATTTCTGTATGTTTGAGCAGGTATTTAAATTATGGCTATAAACGTACTGTACCTCTACCAGATTGGCTTGATGGTAGGTGATACATTGTTCTCTAGGTGTTTGGACTGTTAGGCATAGTATGTTACTTGGTTGGTTGGGTTTATTTGTATTTGTATACTGAGATTAGAGACCCAGCCTCTGTTTTTTTCTGTACTTTGATTTACAGCCTTGCTACCAAAACCCAAATGTAGTACAGTGATTTCAGAGGTGTCTGGATACCCTATAGTTGCCAAAGACAACTATAAAATGTAAATCCATATTTGATACTGGCTAATACAGCAGTTAGAAACATGAACAGCCAAGAGCCTCTTTGCCAGACTGGTCAGTCCCTTTCGCATTCTTCCATCGCTATCCCATCTGTGTGCAGACTGTGAAGCCTGAGAAGGGTTTCACACCTGCAGTATGGTAGACAACACCTGCAGTATGGTAGACACCTGCAGTATGGTAGACAAAATACATGAAAGCATGGCACAGCAATCTCCTAAAATGTCACTTGCCTGTGTCCTTGCCTCTCCTCTCCCTCATACTGTTTCAGGGTTACTGCAGCCTCCAATATTCTCATACAATTTCCAGATGTAACACCATGATTGTCTCATTTCCCCATACCAGCCTCTGTGGAGGATTAAAAGCTCCACAGCCTCCACCTCCTCACATCCGCTGGGCAGTTCCATTTCAGAGATGACTACCCAGGAGCTGTTCATGATTATAAGAACCATCCATGCTATGCCTGCTGTCAGGCTCCTTCCTGGGCCAGAGGATTGAAAAGACATATTGTATGCTCAGCAAGAAATTGCAGTTAGCCTAGCATATAGGAAACCATCGTTTAGAGGGAGAATATTAAGCACTCCAGGCACTGGAAAAACAAAGGTCTTTTTCCACCCCAGGAGATAGAGAAAAGTGCCAGAAGGTAGATATGAGGCTTTTGTAAGCTTTGAGTTTGTGGATTCTGCTGTCTGACCCAAGGTTCTAGCTCTATAGTATGTAATTCAAAGTCTCCTCTAGGTGCTTATAATTTAATTGTAAGGTGTCTCACAAACATCTTAGCAGGTGCAAAGAGGACATGAAGTGATCCTTTTTTCCTCTCTCTTCGGCTGGAACATGAAGAAGGCACTTTATGATCCAATTAGTGCCTCCAGCAGCTCTCTAATTGCATTATAAAGCGTCCTAAAAAAATAGAAAATTAGAAGCTGGTTTTAAAGCCTAAAAAGAAAGAGAAAATGTTTTTTAACTGTTTGCCCTCCTGGTAATGCAGCAGTGAGGGGACCCAGCATCCGTATGCACCATATTTTCTCTGTAACTTCCCCAGATGTGGAATGTGTTCAGTTGCCCAGAGCTCTGGAATGTGGAGCATCCTTTTATTGCACTGTAATCGGAGCTTGAAGTATGCTGCGAAGCTTTGCACCCAAAGTAGCTCTCAATGCTTATGCATGTTGCTCTTTCAAGGAAACTGCATCTGTGCTGCACTATCCGTGGCCATTTTAGCCTGCTAAGTATCTGTTCTATTGAGTTTTTATACCAAGCTCATTGGCATAGTGTCTGAGAGTTATTATATATAATGAGCTATAACATGCTTTCAACTTCAAAGCTCAGCCTCTGTGTAATAATTATCACGTCACTTCCCATAGCTCTCACATATTTTACTTACTGAGTGGGTGGGAAGAAGATACTGAAATAATATTTAGACTTACATAGTGCTTTTCAGCTATAGATCACAAAATATTTTCTGTTGGCAGTTAAGCATTATCATCTGCACTGTGAAGATGGAAAAGACTAAAAGGCAGGTAACACTGAGCTGTGAATTGAACCCGGTCTTCTGATCCTCAGTGTATGATTCTTCTTATTCATTGAGTTGGTGCTGCTCCCAAGTGCTTTTCTTCATTAGCTGATGAAAGTGATAGGATTTGCATCCCCTTTCCAATAATAGAATGAAATCTCTAAATGCAGATCACTCAATCATGTCTGTTAGATCACATAAATGGCAATAATACTTGCTTTCCCTTGCACCCACACACAGTGGAGCATAATACAAGCCATGTATTTTGTGTTTCCATCTATACCTTTTTGTTGTTGCTGGGATTTCACCCAGTCCATTGCAGCAAAAAGGCACAGTAGAGATGAGGTTACACTGTGTGCAGGGTCCTTTACTCATTCCCTCAGGAGGAGGCTAACAACACCAAGGATAATCCTTCAGCACCTATGTATTCTTCAAATTGCTCAGAAAGGGACACCAATCTAATTTAAATCTAACAGTGTGTTGCTCAGAATTCACATATTATGTTGGCTGAACCCAGTTCTCCTCTTCCTGGCGAATTTTGCGAATTTAGGAAGCTTTTTTTGCTTGGTGCAGCAACTGTGCCGGGAACCTTTTCTCCCACTGGCTAACAGACATTGACAGGCTTTCTGCATCACAATAATAGGAGAAAAGGGCTGCACCTCTGGGAAGAGAGATTCACGGTCAGATTCTGTTTCAGGAAAAGGGTAAGGGACAGCTGACAGCTTTCATCTTTTGTTCTGACACACTCTTTCACACACCTATGCACTGGCATACCCATTCATATCCTGCTTTGAGTAAAGCCGCTCAGCCATCAAGAGACTTCCCAGGATACTCCTTTTTGTTTCTCTTCTGCAAAAGTTCACCGTTGTTTTCTCTCACATGAATTTTGGGTTGAGTTTCACTCATTCTCAGAGCCCCTAAACAAACTTAGCTCGCAAACCCAAGAATATCACTCACAAAACTCCTTTGATTCAACGAGCAATGCGTCATCTTGTTCCAGATTCTTTCACGGCAAGATCCCAATTTCTGGTATGCAATTCATAGGCCTTAATAAATCTTCCACAGTAATGGCCTGAATTTCAGGAGTTTAACAAACGCTCTGAGTTTTGGGTTTTATTACAAACATTTCATATAATTAGCATGAACAGATGGCATATGATTCTACCATTAATCATTTGTGTACAACCAAAATACACTAATGTCAGTATCTCCCAGAATACTTCTTTGAAAAAACACCTGGCTGCAATTCTGGTCTCTCTTGCACCCATCAGGCACCATGACTGTAGTAAAATTACTTCTGATTTATCTCAGTATTGAACAATGCTAAAATGAAGCCTTTTTCATTATACAAACTATCCTCAGAGGTTTCAAGACTTACATTGGGTTATATGCAATATATAATCAGTTAAAAAAATACCTTCCCTGTGTGGGACAAAAAGGAGGAATATTAATGGAGAAAATCTTTCAAAGCATTTCTGGAAACAATACCCTTATGTATAAAAAGAGTCTTTATTGACGTCTCTATGTGGTAGTGTTTTCAATTCCAATAGCTATAATAAGAGAAAAAACCTGCCCTATTTGTCAATCTGTCAGGAAATATATTTCAGCTTCAAGCATCATACTCCTGGGGTTTATGGAAATCACAGAGCATCTCATTCAGATGAAGAGGCTGAAGCTATAAGCAGTGCAATTAATATCTTCAGTTTCCGCCTTCAGCATGAAAAGAAGCTCAAAAGCTTTTTGAATCTGAATCCCAAATGCTGCCTAATAGTTCACATCTGGCTCATGCTGTTTAGGAGAAACAACACTTGTTGGTTTCAGCAGTGCATTCAGTGACACACTAACCTTCTGAGCCAGCAAGGTGAGGGCAGGGCTGGCTGGGGGTTGTGGAAGGATGTTTGGCAGGTTCAGCTGATGCAAGGGTTGCATTTCGTAAGTTGCTGTTGTAAAACTCGGAGGCAGAAAAGCCTGTAGCTCCCTGACAGTGCGTAGCCATGGATTACTGTGTGTTTTCACACCCTATACACACAGTACAGCCAACAAGTCATACTGTTTATCGGCAACAATCTTTGCACAGTGACCATTTTAGAACTTTTTTATTTGTTTGCTGTTTGCTGTTTCAGTAGGACACAGCAACCCATCTCAGACACTGGTGTATCTGATCCTATGCAAGCACCTAGACAGGTATAATTCATTCCTGGAAAAAAAACTTCCAGTCTAAGCCTGTTTGACAGTCATGGAAGAACCACATTGACAGCCAGTATTTTCTCTGTGACACTCTTGTCTCAGATCACTAATAGGCTCAGATCTTGTCTCAGATTACAAAAGCTCAGTGAAGAGGTTGGCAGTAGTTGTTTCATTACTGGAGCTGGAGACTTGATCAGCCATTCCAAGTAAAGATAAAAAGCAGATATTCTCTTATATGACTGCTGTTTGTTGAATGTTTGAGAAGGACACAGAGCACATCACATCCACCCTGCTATACCAAAGGGATGTTGCACAGAGAGGGGAAGGGGCTTACTCTGACAATTACTGCAGCAGAGCTTGAAAGACTTTCTCATAACCCATTTACTTTACGGTAAAAACGTCCTTTCTTCCCACAGTGTGTATCTTCAAAAGGGGACCTTCAGTTTAGCAAAGAAATTGAGAACAAAAGAGATTTGTATAAACTCTAGGTTATTCACTATAGGTAGTTGAGGTAACAAAGGAATTTGGATCGCATGATAGGCAGGAATTTGCACTAGAAAAATTGGTGGTGCCAGCACTGGCTTTCAAGACCCAAATGGATAAAGCTCTTAGCAGTCTGTGTTTATTTAAGTGTAGCCTCTCTTTGAGCAGATTAGCTCTCAAAGTCCCTTTCAATCTGAATTATGTTGTGTTTTTAAGAAGCCATGACAACACTCAGGTGGCTGGAAAATGGCAAACAGCCCACAGTAATGGATTGGGCACAACCCAAGAGTACTCTGTACATCCCATGGCTTTCCTTCCCTTCTGACTGGGCTTTTAACTGGTAATGTACATTTTGCTTATTCTGTTATAACCACAGCTGCAAAAACTGAAGGGAGAAAGGGAGGTAAAGAAACCAGCTTAGACCCTCTTGCTGACAATGAAAAATACAGATGCTGTATTACAGTGCTGTGAAATGGTCTCTCTCCACCAGAGTGGTGCACGACAGTAAACCAAGCATGATTAAGAAAGCTGCTAAGAGGCACAGGCTGCTTAATATTCCTACACAGTCTACACAAATGTTTTCCCAATTCATGTCTTTTTAAAACATGATAAAGCAAAAGCGAGAGAGAGGGAAATATTTGTCGCTCTGGGCTAAGTGTCTTTCCTTGAACACCACAGAACCCACTACCAAAGTTTGCTGGGCAAAAGTCAGGAAGGAGGTGATTTCTTTGCTGTGATTCAAGCCCACTGAAAATATTCTTTTAGTCAGCAATAAATTTATCTCATGCTACTACAGAGAAACCACCTGTGCAGCCAAATTCTGATCAGAGGTGTGTCTTGTCTGAGCAGTCACAGGATTGGAATACATGAAGGGCTGCTGAACAGTGAGTGCGCACACTTCTGTGCTAGAACATGCAGCTACAAACCAGATGAAAGGCTACCTAGGGAGCGCTGGCAACCTCTTGCTTATGGCTATGAATAAGAATGAGAGCTGGCTTGAAGGGTGGGTTGTTTCTTCCTTTTTTGTTTTGTGATTTTTTTACACTTAAACCAAACAGGTTTATTTGTTTTGTGCATATGGCTATATCCCAGCTGAGGGTAGTCACTGAAGGCTTTATTCCTCCTGCTTGCTTTTTGAAAACACTTAGGACAATTGTCACTGGTGTAAAGAGAGTGTGAATGGCCTGGTAATGTTCCGGTAGGGTGATTGGTTATAACTAGTGCCAGGTAATGAATACTAAGACCCTGAATGTCCGTGTTAAGCCAGCCTGTCCAAGGCTGGAATCATACCATCCTGTAATATTTGTACACAGCAGATCAAACTCATTTATAATTTCGATAGCTTTTCTCTGGAGCACATTAAGGGCTAAAATTTGCCTACAGTGAAAGAGGAAAGGAAGCCTGTTAACAGTTTATCAAAGGAGTGGGCTTAACTTCGGCCTTTACTCTTCATGGATATTCAAGACCAAGTTGGATGGGACTTGGAGCAACCTGCTCTAGTTTGCTCTACATTTGGAGTGCTGGAACACTAAATTTAGACTAACTGAAATGCTAGAAGTATTCTGCTTGCTTGGACTCTTCAAAGCTTCAGCTGGCATTCCAGGTCTTTTTGACACACCAAGGCAGGCATTAGCTCAGCCTTTTGAGGGGGAAGCAGTCACAGACAGCATTAACACATCATTTTTGCAATTTTTTCCCTAGTGAAAAGCTGCTTTTATCTGCAGAGAGTTAAGAGACATTCTGGGGGGATTTTTTTTGCCACAAAGGCCTTTTCTTCCTCCCACAGAAAAATGATTGCTTCCTGCTCGTAGTAAAACTGGTTTTCACGTGAATGAAACACTGTAGAAGTTTAGAGGAAGATTATGGAATGTCTTGCTTTCCACAGAACCTGGACTTCAAGCAAACGGGAAGTCTTCTTTTTTGGTGGATAAGAAAGATGCTTAAATACGACCAAATTTGCATGGAAATCTGTTCCCAAACTTTAACTATTATTAGCAAGCACCACAACAGGAGAAAATACCAGTTGATAACTAGATTAGAAACAATTCTGTCTGCAAATAAGAAAGGCAAACTGCATTTGCTTGAGGTGGTTTTCCCTCTTGGTTAACATACGACAATAAAGTGCTTTATGTAGCAGGGAGCATGGAGAGGGAGGGAGTGGCAGGCATTGCATCCACTGGACAATTAGCTCCTTGCCAGGTAGTTGAGGTTGACTTAACTGCATATGACCTTCAGGGCAACGCTTGAATTCATGCCTTAAATCTGCACCGGGTTCTCCTGTTACCTCATACTCTTTCACATTCGTTTTGATAAACAATAGAAAATGCACACTTTTATGTTAGACATGTGGTTTCACTCCTTCAGGTGCCATTCCTAAAACACTGTTGTTTTCAGACTATAGACAAGATATTTACCAATCCTGTTACTCCAGTCATGCCATTTGTCTCCCTGTTATCTTTCAAACAGATCTTTAGGATTAAATATGTTTTAAAAATCCCTGTTTTTTCCCAGACCACAAGATGAAACCGTGATGTTTAACGAACACGTTTACTGATGTCTTACAATGATCCCTGCATGCAAAATCTTATAAGTAAATGAACAGAAATGCCAGCTTTTATGTTTTGCATGCTAGGCAGTGGGTTATGATCAGTGATGGCAAGTCTACAAAAAGGGAAGTGAAGAGGAAAATTTGAGACCTTTGTAATAAATGGTCAGAGAAAAGTAGTGAAGACCTTATCAGGGATTCTTTTGTGAAAATGAGGTCTTATCATCACTAGAATACATGCTTCCCAGAATTACCGCACTTCTGTTTTTGCAGGTCTATAAGCAAAGAGAAGAGAACAAAAGAGAACAAAAGAGAAATTAACAACTATTACTGTGTTTGTTCCCTATGCTGAGATGCACACTTTCATACCTTTAATCTGTGGATTTCAAAGACATCATTAAATCTGATTTGATTAACCTTAAGAAATCCAGGAGTTAATTTACAGCTACTTGTGAATTTACAAGCCATTGAAGTGCAATGAAGCTGAGCATTCTTCTTTCAGCCTTTTCATAATTAAGCATTTGACTAATTTAAATATTAAAAATGTTTTCTCATAATTGCCTACTCTCAGTCCAAATATTAGCGACACAAATTCATATCTGCTTAAAAGATCTGAGATCTGGTTTAGCATTAAAGCCCACTGAAATCAGAGGAAAGATTCTGGTACTTCTCTCATATGCTTCTGCCAGCAAGGTCAGTATTTGCAGGGACTTGCTGAGGAAGGACTAGTGCCAAACTTACAATATTTAAATGCAAATTTTCATTTCATACACTAAAGGAAGACAAGAAAATAGTTTGGTTTCTTTCTGGTTCCTAGCAGAATCTGAAATTATTTTAAATAGACAAAGAGCTGTTAAAATATAGTTGTGTCTCATTTTGCTCAGTTGAGACATTGAAAATGGAAGAATAATTTTCATTTTCTTTTTCTATTTCCATTAGTTTTCAGGCTAATATTCACAAACACAATTCAAATGTCGGCATAGGTTTGCCAAAGTGGTTGTGGCATCATCTCCATCATAGAGTCACAGAATGGTTTGGGTTGAAGGGACCTTAAGGCTCATCCAG
>JBCJKH010018065.1:0-21753 GCA_039877255.1 Loriculus beryllinus | reverse complement strand
AAATGTGCAGGTGTCTCTGCTCTCTTGTCTCACAACAAACTAATTGGTGTAGTCCAGAGACTGAACTGATGCAAGGAGCGGCTTTATTCTCTGTCGTACCACACCTGAGATGCTGTGTGGTCTGTCGGGAAGCTGGTATGAATTTTGTCAGTGGCCTTTGCCAAGTTTTGGACTATACCTTTTCCTAATGCTCACTATGTAAGAGAGTTGACCTGCAAGTGAAAGAGTTTCATTTTTCACTTTTGCCTCTGTTCATGTCTTGGCATTGGCTCACATTGGCTTTCACTGATGGGGGGGGGGAGGGGCATAGTTGCTTCTTTTTCCTATACTTCCTCTTACCTTTAAGGAAAAAAAAAAAAAAACAAAACAAAAAAAGCTGAAATACAAACATCATAAAAAGGGTTTTAAATGAAGGGGGAATTTGTAGCTGAATAAGCCAATAGATAATTGCATGTACCAATTCCCACACAGTTTTCCTTGTGAGTTGACTAACATTACCTGCAGGAGACAGAGGGCCAAGGCAAAATCAAGACAGATGCACAGTCAAGTAGGAGTTTGGACAATGGATGAGACAGTTCAGGTGAGATCAAGTGATATCAGTCAAAATACTTCCGAAACCTACAGTGAAGTTGGTGTGATTCATAGCTGATGAAGACAAATTGAGAACGAGGTGGCAACCCACCCTTTTTGCTGATGCACAGATTTGGTTGAAAGCAATACGTGTCTCACACCTTTCTGTCTATTGGTGTTAAGCACCAGGAGTAGCTTCAGGAGCAGCTTTCTGATTTTCCAGTAGTGGGTGTACATGCAGGAAGGACAAAAAGGAAGAGGAGGTATGGAACACATTATTATTAAAAACTACTTGAAACCTTAGGATGTCTGCAGCTTATGTGTAAGTCATCGTGGTCTTTGTTCTGTTAGAACTGATAAATGTTGACCCAAAATGGCTATACTTCCAACTTCAAAGCTACCCTCAGTAGTAGTTAAGTACACACTTATTATATGTCCCAGAGGAAGCTGGAGAAATAGCTGTGTGTACAAGACCTCCACCACACAGTGATCACAAGTGATAAGTAGAACAGGAGAATATCAAGGGCCCTGAGGCAAGAGCTGAAACGCATAACTACTCAGGGCTCTTCAAAATGCTTCCAAGCTTTTCAGAAGTGCTTCAGAAGACTGGCAGCTTCAACTAGCACAGTCTGGTTTTTGGGATTCAGAAATCACATTGGAAAAGTACAAAAGATGCCCTGTCTTTAACGTTATTCATAGTCAGACTGGCAAGGCTAAAGAACTAGGTAAAAAGCAAATTTGTATGCTAGCTTTTGCATCAATGTAAGCCTGAAATATCTTTCTTCTTCTTTTGAGCCCTCATCATCACAATGTCTGTCCTGTGTTCAGCTGTCTCTTGGAAGCACTAGTGTATATATCCTCAAAGAAGCACTCTAACCATCTGTTGCAGATAGGGAACTGAGGCAAAAAAGACTCAGTGATCTAATGAAGGTCAGGAGGCTGATGTAAACCTTGGAATTAAAGCTTAGATTGACTAAGGATCATTAATAAATCTATATCAGCTCAGAAGTACACTTCTGAGTTAATCTGTTGCTCATCCCCACCTCCGGGGACTTGGTTGCCAGTAAGGAATTGCGTTGAATTGCACAGACCATAATCCTTTCACATGGATGGAAGCAGGAGTGTGTGTTCCTGCCACTGGTGGGTGTCCAGCTGACAGAACCAAAGTAAAGCTGGGCTGAAGTAGACAGCTCAGACAAGAACCTGCTTCTTCTGTGTTTGCACTGTTTGCTGATGGAGACAGCCTCAGTGTCCCCTAGTGCCAATCCTATCAGTGCAAGCCCAGGCTTTAAGGATGAAAGGCAAGACACACATAATGAAATCACTGTAAATACAACACTTTCCCCTCAACTAACTGCTGGTTATTAGAAGCACAGTCTGTTCCATGCCTTTGATTATGCCGAAAGATCATCAGCAAACAAATCTGCACCCAGAGATTGCCAGTGCTGTTCCTGTGCAGAGCACAGGTTCCATGCTAGCAGCTCAGCAGAGCCAGCTGATCTAGTGAATTTGCTTGAACATAGCTTAAACCTCAAAGTGCACAAATGAAATTAGATTGTATTTCCTGGGCAAATGTTGTTTATCAATATGGAAACCAAAGCTCTGATGAGTTAATAGAATATAGAAAGCTGATTTGGTTTGGGTAGCTTGGAGCTGAAGTCAAGAAATCTGAGGTTCAGCTGTGTTTCTGACAGTGAGTATTCAGTCAAACCAAAACAAATTCCAGTGATACATTTTTGAGTATTTTAGCATGTTGTACCCAGATATGATATGCTAGGTACTTGTATATAATATGATTGATTCCTGAGAAAACAAAAATGTAATGTTTCACCCATTTCCTTGGTATTGCTTACCTTGTCTAATTCTTAAGTCCTGTTGAATGAATGGTGAATTAAAAAAAATCTACTTACAAAAGCAAAGTGCATAAGAGCAGAGCTGCTCTGGTTTGGGTGGACTGGCAGCATACAGTGTCATCTCTTCTTCATATAGAGCATGAGCAGTGGTGGAGTGGGAGGAAGAACTAGCTGTCATTAGACTGGAGCTGAAATCTCCTGGGAGCAGCAGCTTTTCTTGTCCTGCTCATTAATTTTTCTCCATTTATAATGGGACTGCATGTTCAGGAAAATGGCTGATGCACATTTGCTAAGCAGCAGCTGCAAAAAATAGAAATTGGCTGCCTAGAACCAAAGTGACTTTTCCACAGCCAAAATGCCAGAGGTAACAAAGGGAATAAGATTTACAAACCAGACTGTGAAATTAAGGCTTCACTGACAACCTTGGCAAAGTTCCTGCTAACTTCAGGAAAACTGAATTTCACCCAAATCTTATAATACAAATGGGAACTTCTTGAGCCGAGAGCATTTAATACTGGCTGTGCCTTTGCTGAGTGAACTTTCAGATCATGAGATTATGTTCTTTATTTGTCTGTCACCAACTTCTGTAATTTGTGCTCATGCCTTCAGTTTTATTGTGATTTAAGCCTGTCCATTCAGTAATACCATTGCTCGGAGAAAAGCCATGGTAAGTCTGTCTGAAAAGCTCCTCAAAGTGCCCTGAAAAAGCTGTGCTCTGTGATGCAAAGTGCTGATCCAGTGTGAACATGATGTGCTGGTTCAAACTTATTCAAGAAAACGCTGACAAGCCGACGTTTATACATGGAGAACATGTGTTGGATTGGACATCCTCTGCCCTTTTTCCTTTAGCATAAAGTCAGACATCATAGAATCATAGACTCATAATATCATAGAAACATAGAATAGTTTGGGTTTGAAGGAACTTTCAAAGGTCATCTAGTCCAACACCCCTGCAATGAGCAGGGACATTTGAACTAAATGAATTGAACTTTTCCAACTTAATTGATTCTATGGACCCTGCACTTGGCCCTGTTGAACCTCATGAGCTTCTCATGGGCCCACATCTCGAGCCTGTCCAAGTGCCCCTGGATGGCTTCCCATCCCTCAGGCATGTCAACCGCAGCACTCAGCTTCATGTCATCTGCAAACTTGCTGACAGTGCACTCAATCCCACTATGTTGTTGATGAAGATATTAAATAGTACCAGTCCCAATATAGACTGGAGGTTCCACTGGGAGTTTAAGCTTGATGCCTGCATGAACCCCATCCTGTATCCTGACTGATTTGATGGAGATGTCTTTCTGAGTCCAGTTCTGATCAGGGTAAAAACTGAATTAGCAGGGTGGACCAGCAGTGTCCAGAACTGGTATGCAGGGATCACGGACCCACGGCAATAGCTGACATAAGCAGGACACTGCTGGTGGCTTCTCTTACCTTTCTCCTTTTTTTAGTGTTTTCATTCTTTTCTCCTGTTTTGCTACAACTAACAGTTGCCAACTTAGTCCCCTTTGTATATTCTCAACTAATTGTCCTGAAGTAATTGTCCTCTTGAATTTATGCAAGTGTTTAAAAAGAAGACATCAGCATCCTACCAGCTCTTCCGCAGATTACATATAGGTGCACAGGTGTTATTGCTATCAATCCCAGTGCACAAATAGTTGCATTACCCTTGGATCAATATGCAAACTGTCTAACTAGAGGAGAGCACAGATGTGGTACCCATTTATTTTTGCTTTAATTTTTGCTGCCATTCAAAGCTAATCTAGTTTACAGAAGCCTGCCGAGTGCAGAGCTGTGCATTACTGCAGGGATGTACATTGTTATAGGGACTCCAGCATCTCCACCAGTACCTCTGGAATCATCTTGTATTACAAACTGTCTTTTATATGTGATAAGTAACACATTTCACTGCACCTTTACAAGTGAGAGAGCCTGTCTTTAATTTTGACAAATGGGTAGGAGGAAAGTACAAAAATATTGACTAGAACAACTCTAAGTCCTCCTTTGTTGCAAGCTTTATAATAAGGAGACAAGAAAACACAAAGTATTTAATCACCTCAGTGCTCATGTCCAAGTACCACAGTACATCAAAACATTTGGGATCAGCCAGTGAGGAGTGGTTAAGCCAAAATCCCACTCTCATGATGAAGTTTGCTTTGTATTTTCATTAAATGCATAGCAAATGGCTTCTGTGCATATTTCAGCGTAAGACCAGATTCCTGTCTGCGTACCAAACTGCAATGACATCACTGTCTCAAGGTCTCTTACCGGTCTGATGCTGCTTTCAAGAAGGAAGTGCTGTATCAGTGCATCACCTTATTCTCTTGCTCTACTCTCTTGACTGAATTTCAAATGAAACCACAAAGCAGAAAGCATTATTCCTGAAGGTATCATTTAGGTCTTTACCCTTATCTTCTGTCTTCTCCATGTTTGCCTCTCATGGCTGCTGTGGCACTGCGACATCCAACCCTGTGAGTGAGCTTGTGTGAGTAAGGCCACAGGCCTACCAGGGGCTGCTGTCGTAAGTCGTATTTTGATTGCTTATTGCCATTTAGCTCATGAAGTTTCTCTGCTGTCAGCTATCATCTGGAGCAATGACACCAGATGAGGGTGAGTAGGGAAGCGCAGTGTGTTGAAGGCTGTCTTGTGGCACTACAAACCAGAAACCCCCTGCTGATTTGCTCCTTCCACCTGTGTTCATGTTGATCCACCGCTGAAGGGTTACAGGGGTGAAGTCATTGCTCTTCCTAGTTCAGTATTGTTGACCAGCACCTCATGTTAATAGTTTCTGAATGCTTCCATCAGTCATTAAGTCATACAGAAGGACAAATCTGTATCCATTTCATCTGTAAGTGACTGCCTGACTCCATCTGTATGTCACACCAGATTTAAAAAGAGAGCTGGGCTGTTAAGGTTAGCCTATGCATATTACAGTGTATTTCTAACAGAAGCAAATATTTTCTGAGGTCAGCAAGGTTGTTTTTGAAGATTTCAAGCATAACAGATTAAGAGTTTTATCCTCTCTACTATGTCTTACAATGCCAGCACAGTTCAGACAAACTGAAAGGGAAATGATAAAGGTGCCACATTGGTAAAGACAGCCTGAATTTAAATCTTCTTCATGTTAGATTCAAATTAAGTATTTTGAGATATCCAGCTAATTAATTAGTCTTAAAAATACTATGTAAAATAAAAGCTTAGAAAATTATATTATATGCCTACCATGGCATTGATATTCCCTTTAAGCATCTTCAAAATTAGTCTGTATTTTGAGGAGAAATTGTGAAATTGTGCTTATTTTCACTTGAAAAATAGGATCCTTTAAAAACATTGATTGCCTCATTTTCATTCAAAAATGCCTCTCTGTGAATGAAAGCCAGTTTTAAATGGAGTGTTCTGAAACATTAGCGTAATTATTGACATGAGAAAATAAATATTCACATATTGAAATGTAAACAAGAAAGAGGAGCATTCATTCTTTCCTGTGAAATACTTTAGTACAGTCTTGAATGGCAATTGGCCACACAAAGCCAGCGGTAAGACTGCACGCACTGGGATTTTTCTCTGTAGCATGATTTTTGGGACCATTAGCTCTGCATCAAACTCTGAAGTGCAAGGTGTGGAGGGAGGGAGTGGTGAGTTCATAAACACGGTGTATACATAGGGTGCATTTTTGCCTCTGTGCAGGAACTCTGGAGCATGTGTTCAGTGGGCTGCAAAATCACTCAACAAAAACATGAAGGTTTTTTCTTACATATTTGGAAGCAACACCGGTCCCTTTAGTCTGAATGCGGAAGCTGTGCTTATCCTACTGAAATTCTACTCTAGACCTTTCAAACGTATGAATCATATCCACATATGGGGATTTTGCCTCGGCTTGGTGTTTCACTTCGTTAATAGCTTTATTATCTTGCTAGCAGAAGGACTTCTTTCAATGTTAGTCAGGAGTCACAGTTTTTTTGTCAACCTGTCTGAGATCTCTGCTTAATTTGAGTCATTCACCTGCCTCAGGCTCCTAAGGCAGCGCTGACCCAGGACAGAGGGGGACAGGAACCCTTCACCAGTGGGACAGGGTTAATTGTAGACCTGCCAGAGCCATCCCTTGTTCAGCTGGAGGTAGCACAGAGGCCATCCGGTAAGGAGCTGCTCCTGAAGGTGCACCCCAGGTGGAGAGGGCTTTGCCATTACCAGAAAAGCTTGCACCTTTCCAACATCTAAGACTGGCACATGGAGGAGCATGGTGGCCAGGGCTCTTTGCTCAAAATAGATTTTTATGTGTGTTTGTTTTGTGTGTTTGTTTTTAAAGAGGTCCAGGGATTTCAATGGGAATTTTTCCATCTGATCAAAACCAGTCATTTTGCAGAACTGTGCAAACCTTGATGTAAACTTACAGAGTCTAGAACAGCATTTCTGTTTAAGATAAGGGGCAACCCAGTGTTTAGGGATCTCCATGAACATAAATTTCTTTGCCTTCTTCACCTTGCTGATCTCATTCTAGGTCTTCCGGGCTGATGACCTGAACTGAGGAGGGTCAGAGGTTGTCTGTCCTTCTCTGTGTCTTGTAGAGCTGTACTGAATGAAAGAAGAAAAGCAAAAACTCTTGGGCTTGTCCCAGTGTGGAAGAGACCTGAATGCTGGTCATTTTCTTCAGAAACTGCACCCTCATTTTCTGGGTGACTTCTACCTTCAGTATGGAATTTCATGAAGTCATAGTTCAGCAAAGCAAAAGATCCCATTGAAGTTAATCTTTGCTAAATCTGTGGGCTAAAATACATTTGGACATGGTGAATTTAAAATGGATTTTAAAAGCAGCTTTAATACAAAGGTGATTTTGCATCACTAAACAATTAGATGTCAGGATATTCCACAACTGAGCATACAAAGACACTTGTCTTCTAGGAAGGAGGTCTCCTGCTATATACTCACTGCTTTGACAGGACTTCATTGCAAATCTGGCTGTCCGCTTTGCATCCTGATAACCACACTTGCAGTTGCAGCTGAATCAGGCACTGCTGGCATGTGTCACCCACCAGCACTAGACTTAAGGGCAAGCCTAACAAAAGACGTCAGAAATCCCAAAGGATTCCACTCTTGCCATAAAGCTTTTCTTCTTATAGAGCCGGGAAAACAAAACAGAACTTACATACAGATTTATTTTTAATTTTGCTATCCCTTGGCCACAGCTTTTGCATCAAAAAAGATAGACACTCCTTGCCCTTGATTTTCATGAGAGTGTTGTACCAAAGGGGTGGTGCTCGCTGATGCTAGCAGTGGTGGCCTCTCTGCTCTAGCTGGCTCATGTAATCCTTGGTCTCTCAAAAGTGCTTAGATACTCAACAGGTGGATGCCACACAACTACCTAGACACAGACACAGCTTCTCGGATGCACTGCACAGTGATGGGAGGATGAGTGTCTAGCAGAAGGCAGTGCTGCCAGCCTGTACTTTCTCACACACTTGTTTAACAGCAACTGAAGTTGTTTTCTCGCTTACAGAATAAGAATGGGTATGGGTTTGGATAGGTGTGGTTTGGGTAGACTTGAAAGGAAACTTTTCACATGTTTGAAACGCTTTGTCTGGGACAAACTGAAACCACTTAAAATGTCCAGACGTGGGAGAGTTGGCAGGGACCTTACTTTGTTGACACATCAAATTATATAAGTGCTCGACAGCTTTTCTGCGTGTGCATGGGTGTCTTGTGTATGTGTAGGAGAAGAATAGCGGTGGTCCAGAGCAGAGACCATGATGCATAGGCATCCCATAATAATTTCCATACGCTGAACTGTCATGTTAAACTGCATGAGACGGAGGGGGGGAGGAGGTGGGAGGCACAGCTTGATTTTTACCTCCAGCGAAATTCCACTTTGGTGTGTGTGGGTAGACCTGCCATTTAGTTAAATGCAACAGGGTTGAACTTGGTTCCCTCGGTTACTGGGTGGTATCTCACCAGCTAGCTGGTCCTAGTGATAATGCCTAATGGGAGCAGGATTGACACTAGCAGAACCAAGAAAAAAGCTTCAGAGATTGTGTCTGCATCAGTGGTGATTTAGATAAGCAAAGGAGGCAATTCCTGTCTGGATACCTAAACACAAGTGTGAGCCTGCTCAGCTGACCATGTGCATAGGTTGGGTCCCCCGGTCCATAGGGAGGCTGATGGATGAGGCACCTGATCTTGAACTTCTTAGGCTCAGTTTCTTTACAACTAAACTGGTATTTCTACTCATCTATCTCCCAGGCTTGTTGTCATTAGGTGGCTCTGAAGGTGTTTAAAGGATTAAAGCAATTTCAAGGTGGAAATTGTCATGCTGGGTTAACTCTGACAGAATATTTGAGGATCAAGTGTATGAATGACTTTGGAAGTGCTGTAATGCTCTCAGAAGCAAAACAAAGTGACAAAACAAGCCTGGAAATTCAGGATCAACATAGCTCTTGGAAAGCACCTTTTAGTGAAACCTTTCAGCTCCTTGGTGACAATTTGAGCAAAATCTAAGGAGTAGCCTTGCCCTGACAGGCAAGATCACATGGGTCAGTGTGGAGGAGGCTAAAGGTAAGCACCTATCCAGTGTACAGACCCCTCACTCAGTGACGTTTCTAGATTCCTGAAAAACAGATTTTAAACCTCCTAACCTCCTCTCCTGCTTTACCCTTGCACACAAGTCAGAGAAACATCAAAGTATATTGGCCTCCCTATTTCTGGTCTGTGGAGCAATTCAGATGCTTTTTATGACTTCGCTTTTTGTGGAGGATGCTGGTTGCAAATAAGTTTTGTAACTCTCACTGGTTCCAACCAGCAGTAAACCCCTGTCAGCCTGACAGCAACTCTGATTTGAGTTGATTCAAGAAGACATAGCTAATGACATGGCCCCTACAGTCTTCTTCAGCTTCCTCTCTCCAGCCTTGTAAAATTGACATTGTGAAAACCTCAGAGTCCAGGAAAACCCCCATAACTGTTCTACACTCAAGAGGTTTGCAGCAGGTCTTCGCTGGCTTATCTACCACACATCATGTATAGAGTTGATGCTATCCCTCTGCAATCAGTGTCATCTTAGATTGTAGTTGGTATTGAATATATTTCACACTATGTTCTACTTTAATAATCCTCTTTCTTCAGGATCTTGTGATTGTACAATAGCAGGGTTTATCCAGTCCTTTTTTTTAGCACAGAACAAGGATTTTCTTGTCATATTGCACTGTGCTCAAGAAAGCTGAGCAAAGGGATCTAATCTCCATAATGTTATTTGCGCATTGAGGAAACAAAAGCAGCAATAAATCTGCACATGTTTGAGTTTTCGTTTGGTTTTGGGTTTTTGTGTTTGGCAATCCCAGTGATTTATGTAAGGAGTTCCTGGGCAGGGGGGCAGGGAGAGGCAGCCAGTGGTCTCAAGTTAACACTGACCCATAATATATTTAGCAAGGGATAATGCAAATGCTAGAAAAATAGAGGAGGAGGCAAGACAGGCAAAAGTGTTTTCCTTGATAGGAAACCTATTAAATATTTAGCTCAGAAGAGAGTATGTGTGCAGCTTCCCTGGCCTTTCCTTTAAAAGGAGAAGCTCTGAAGTTCAAGGGTAAGAAAAAAAGGGGGTATAAGGAGCTAAGAGCTTGGAATGGGACCACACCTGGCTGAGGTCTGGAAAGCAAAATGAATGCAGAGGTGTGCCCTCGAAAATGAGATCCCTCTCTGCCCGATACAAAGCCCTTTGTCTTCCAGACCTTTTCTGTCAAGGAAAACCACTACTCCTGATTCCTCGTACAAACCTCTCCTAACTCACTGGAGGGGAAGGTAGGTGACAGCTGCTGCCTGGGTGGATGCCAGCAACTGAATCAGGGACTGCTGAAGCTGAAAGCATCTGTGCTTAGAGCCTGTGCTAATTGTGTGTTTCTGTTTCATTCCCTCTGGTACAGACAAGGCTAGACACACAGCCCAACCCGAGCACTGGCTTACTGGCGTTAGGTTCATGTTCTTCCCAGAGCCATTGTGCTGTGGTCAAGGGTATCAAGGAGGGCTGCTGCAGGGGTTTGCAGCCGTTTTGCCCATCCTACAGGGCACAAGCAGGCATTCATGGGCCCCACAGGGTGCCCCGGAGTCCTTCTCCTTCCATCTGCAGGCATGTCATCTGCTCTGCTGTGTATCCTGTGAACAGGGCAGCCCTTCCATTGCTGAGGAGAGCAGTGTTTTGTGTGATGGGAAAAGGTCTTATTTAAATTTTATATAAATAGGTATATGTGTGGTTTTGTGTGTGTGTATGTGTTTTTTTGTTTGTTCTCTTTTCTTTTAAGGGAGGTATATTTTCACATATATGACCTTTGTCATGTAAAAAAAAAAACCCAACCCTGCTGTACAGGCAAAGAATGGTGCATCCTTCAGGTCCTGAAGAACAAGAACAGCCCAGGATAGATCAGATCCTCTTAGCTAGGACACATGGGAGTAATGCAGGAGTAACCCAGCACATTCAGAGTATGGCACGTCTCTACTTTCCAGCATCAGTGCTGTGCACAAGAGCTCTCCTGAGCATGCAGGTGGCCTGATCCTGCATCCCTTAACCTGTCTGTCAGGTGGTCACAGTACCCATTGGCAGATGTGCATGAAGAAAGACAGCAGAAAAGCTCAGACCTTGGTGTCTCAGAGGAGTGATTACTTCCTGCAGCATCTCCTGGATATCAGGGACATACAAGTGCACATCCCATGTTTTTCTGGGGTGGAAAACCACATATGCCTGAACAAAGTGCTACTGTCTCTGGGTGGCTGTCTGTATCTCACTAGCAGTGAGAGAGTTAACAGGCTAGGGACTAATTTCCAAGGGACAGGGGTTGAGAATAAGTTATTGAAAGGAACTGAAAATGAGGCTTAATGTGGTTATGGATGCTGCTATTAATAATGCAAGAGAGAGATGGATCTGAGACATCTGAAAGAAATCTACCAAGACAGGCTTATGGCTTTGTGAATAGAGGTTAGTCACCAGACATTGCTGTTGGAGGCCGTGTGCTAACACCGCTGCCCCATCTTTCCACTTGAGGAAGGCCACAAATAGCTCTACAAGAACTGGTTCCAAATCCTGGAAAGTGGTGATTGGAAAAAAGAAGGAAAGTCAGCTCTCCATCCCATGCAGACTTGGTTTAGAGTGCCCTAATGTCACCTGTAAGCCCAGACATGTCTGCAGAAGTGATGAGGCTCTCTGGGAATGCCTGCAAGGAGGTAGGATCAATGGTCTGCATGCAAGATGTATCCAGGAACCTCTTGGGATGCCTGCCCTGCAGAACAGTGCAGCTGTAGTATGGAGTCCCACATCACTCCTACTTACACCAGAGGTACTGAAGTGATGTATTGCTGGTCTGATCCTCCTGGCCTCCATCAAGAACTGGCACATAAAGCTGGGCAAGGTATAGGAGGTATCTCTGGTGTTAGAGGGCTGGCTGCCTGCCCTTTTTGAGACACCTCAATTTCTCAGTCTGAAGCATCTGTGCTCCTAACTCAGCCACTGCACTAAGCTTTAATCTGTGTGCTGCCAGCAAGATGTCCTTCTCCCAGCTGCCTCCTTCAGCACAGCAGATCATCCTGCTTTTATACTCACTGCTCTGCAGGCATTCCTCAGTCCATTGCTGATGCATCAAGAGGGTGGTCTGTATAGAGGGGTCTCTAACATGGCTGTATAGGGAGAGGATGGCACTGATATGACCTTAGAGCTTAGGCCAAGCAGAGGGGAGTTGCAGAAGAAGTTTTATTGCTGCCATTTGACTATAAAGTCCTGTCACATTGCCCACCCATCCCCATCGCTTTTGTTCAAACTTTATTTCTGCCTTGATGCTCTTTAGGTGCTTTCTTCTAATCAAACATATGTGTTTGCATTTGCTTTTCTCTTTTCCACATGGTCCTAACTTGTGTCTCCGTGAAGCTTCCCTGTTTGAGGTCTCCTTGGCCCCAGTATTGTCACAGCTTTAAGTGCAGCCTATTTGCAAAGCAGCAAATACTCCACAAGATACAAATGGTCCAAAACCTTCTTATTTTAGCTTTGATGATTTTCTGTGGCTCTCACGCAAGGTTCTTAATTTCCTCACTTGCTGCACTTCTTTACTTCTTTATTTCTTGTTGAAAATATTGTGGGTTCTTTAAAGTTCCAAATGTCTCAGCTGCTATGAGTGACTGGCTACTTCATATTCACCCCAATTATTACTGTTTTCTAAATCTACTCTCTCTCTTACTGTACCTAAAAACTCTGCTCCCTTGTTGTATCTAAAAACTTCTTCATGTCCTCTTGAAATGCTGTGTTGCTGTGTAATGTTGATACCTATCAGACTGGTGTAAATACACTGAAACTGAATTTAAAGCAACAGATTAATCTGAGATTACAGTAAAAGCAGAATTTGTCCTTCTGCTCAGCTGATGATGACGTTGAAGAGACAATTTGGATAAAAGCTGAGGAGACTTAGCTATATCAGGCACACTTAATATTCCTACACAGCTGAACAGATCAGCATTGACACGGATCAGAAGGCAGACAAGGGTGGCAGCTTTGAGGAGCCATTTTAATTACTCTGGGATTACACAGCTGTGCTAAGATAATGGGGAAAACATATCCACAGAAATGAGACTGAATTGCTCTCAGTATTGCTTGTTCAGAAGTCAGATACTCAATGGCTTTTTCCTTGGCTTTAGAATGGGAAAAATGCTACTTGAAGGAGATGTAACCACAGCAAAGCCAAGTCTGATTGATTAACCAAGAAAGGGCCATGTGATATTTATTTTTATATCACTCAGAATAAGCCCCTGATGTCTTTGTGGGGACCTAACCTGTAGAAATGGATGTTCCTCTCACTGTCTCCTACAGTCTCTCCTCTCTCGTGCCTCATGGCAGGGTGGTTGGAACTAGATGATCTTAAGGTCCTTTCCAACCCTAACAATTCTGTGATCCTATGATTCTCTGCTATTACATCCAGCACTGATTTCCTCAGGCACCAAGCTGGATCCTAACAAAGCCTCACTTCCTGTTTGTGTGAGCCCTGAGCTCTGGATAGTGCACAGCAGGACATGGTCCCTGCTCTCCAGGGACTAACAGAGGTCTCCTGTTTAGGGCATGGCAATGCCCAGGGACTAGCCCAGCGCCGGCTGGGGTTTGCATCATTGGCACTCTGTGGGGGACAACCCGTTGCTACCCCCCTGGTGGAGTGGCAGGACTCTTCTGAGCAGGTGGAGCTGGGAAAGCATTGACAAGTTGGTTAAATACAGCCACAAGAGAAGGGCAAGGTGACTTGCAGGGACAGCCTGTGGTGAGTGAAGGGCAGCACATCTGCTGGGCTCAGTGAAGTATTGCCAGTTGTATCCGCCGAGGACTTGGCCTGGAGGGTGAATAGTGATGTATCATGAAGAAGCAAGACAGCAGCCCACATCAGCTCTACATAACTGGGTTTCGGCAGCCTTAGTACCACAGCAGGTCTGTCAGGGCTTGCCAATACCTCCACACAGCACTGCAGTTTCCAGACTGTTTGGGCTGTTGTCAAGAGTCAGGAGCTGTCAGCTCCAAAGGCCAGAAATCTCTTCTGAAAATGAGAATGGATGGAAATGGACATGCAAGGTGGATGCTCAAGGATAAGCATTTGCAAAGCTAGCTGAGCAGGGGATTAGCTAAACTGGTTGTGGTGTTTCTTTATTAGAGCAGATTAAGTTCCGGCTGTCTTCGGAGATCAGTGCCATACATCAGAGCATGTGAGTAGTTTCAGGGGTACTAACAGATCATGAGTTTGCTTAAAATACTTCCTAAGAGTGTCCCTCCCCTCCAAAGCAAGGGTTAAGATGATTGACAATGCTATTTCACCTGTGTATTAAACCTTAGTAAGAACAGGAATTCAACCACAAGGTTCAGCCCAGTGAGATTTCTTAAGTTTGGATGATAGTTTTCCATCTGCAAACAAAGATGTTTTTGTTTTGACAAGAACTCACTAAAACCTCAGATCTTCATATTTCCATAAACTTTTATCATCATCACCCTTCACTGTTGCTTTCTGTAACAGGCAGTCCTGTCTCTGCTGCTTTCCAACACCTTATGCTGACACTGGATGAGAACATGCAGCGGCGTGTGCCCACATCTCTGTACAGAATCATTGTTTGCAATTAGTGGTGTGCCTTTTATGTCCAAGCTGCTGCATCAGGCACAGTGGCACTGTTGGCTAATATGTTAGCAGATTAAACTGGAGTGGGTACTGGTTGTGCCCTGGAGGTCGTCACAAGGACACTTGGATGGGGCAATCAGCAGCTCCTGAATGACTGCAGTTGATGGCAAGTTGAATTAACTCCATACCCACACCAATTATTTTCATGGGCTGTTTTGACCCTGCTGTGGGACTCGGGAAGGGAGTGGTGGAAGAAAATGCTCCTGTCTTCTCTGTTTAATCTGCAGCCATGTGTGGGTCAACATCTGGAATAAGTTACTTTGATCTTGGCCAGGACCTTTCTGTACATTGCTCTGCCTTCCTTTCCAAAGAGAGTCATACCCTCATTATATTATTTCTTGCTGTGAAGTGGTTTGACATTCTTCAGAGAACAGGCAGTGTGTGAAAATGCTGCCTTGTGTGGGACTGCCAGCTCACCTGAGGACATCAACTTTATCACCATGGTAAATCGGAGCTGACAGCCTGAAATGGGCCTCACTGCCATCCTGAGGAGGAGACTTCAGGAAGACAAGTTCAGTCTGAACTTAAAATATAACTGCGGAGGTTTTGGGTAGTTTATTTTCATGAGAATCATGAACATTTCCTTACTGATTTCAGTGGTGTGATCCTTTAGGACAGGAAGATTAATGTCATTTCTGGAACCAGAAAATAAGAGCTAGATGTTATTCCTAGTGGACGTGGATGAAATATCAAGACCTGTCAACAGCTGAACAGAGTTATCTCAAAGAAATGATGGAAGACATGTGGCCAGATATAAGCTTTTAGTGATGGACAGCCAAGGCAAACAGAGTGATATGAACTCAGCTATATGACACTGAGATGACTGCAGTTCTGCCGGAGATCTAAAACGCATAAGGGACACTACAGGCATGAGCTTTTGTGCATATTTCACTTTGCTATTCTAACACAAGACTCTAAAAAATACTCTGTTCCACTTGAAAGCTGCCTTGTTTCAGAAGCTTGCTTGATATCACTGCAAGCATCTTTTGGTTGTGTATAAATACAGTCTCTAGCAAGAAAGCCCGTGTTAAGTGAGAACTAATTAACACAATCTGCTTTTGTGGAGCAGAATTAGATGGTTCTTCCTTCAAAAAAGGGGACCTAGTAGTAACAGGAGACTGTAAAAGTCAGGTTGGGAGTTCAAGGCAATACTAAATACCTTGCACTGCGTGAGTTATTTTTTAGACTGGCTCTGATCACTGTTAAGAGCCTGTTACCCTATGGCAGATACAGAACAAAGATAGCCTGGAGCCAGCCCTCAGAAATGACTGTTTATTCTGGTACAATGAGAGGTTTATACACAGTTAATCAAATCCCACAAATTATATGCACATGTACACACACACACATGGAGCCATGGCTGTGTCTTTCATAAAATAAGATTGTGCTTAAAGAAAAGATTCAGTGTAAGAATTTGTGTTGTTGGAGGGTATCACTGTAAGTCAAACCTGTCTTTCCTCTGGGAGCAGATTTCCAGTAATTGTGTTTTAAGGAATAATAATTAACACTTCAGGCATCAGAAGGAAAGAGCCTGACTCAATTGCGGAGTATATACCTTCACAGAGTGGCACTTGCAGAAATGTCACAAATATAAAACTTTGTGATCAAACCTATTCCCATAATGTTTTGCAAATTGCAGGGACCATTTCTCATGGGAATTTACAACCTTCTCCATTCAGGACAGCTTCATTCTTTTTATTTGCAGTCTTTTACGGTTATGGAGCCCAAAACCCATGTGTGTCTTTGGCCCACATCCATTGAATCTACCCTTTGGGCAGTACAAACAGTGAACGCTTCCCAATGGGATCATCTCCCAGCAGCAGGAAGCCTGCTGCTGGGCAGATGGAGATAAAGCACAGCAGCTCCTTCACAACACAGGGCAGGTTGTGGAAGATACACATGTCTGGTCTGGTGCAGGGCAGGATCGTTCAACCTTCTCAATAATCCTGCTAGCACAAGCCAATCTCCTGAGTGGAGAATCTGAATGAGAGCCCAGGACAGCTTTTGACATAGTCATGCTTTATGCTCTGCCTTATCTTTCCTGGCGAAGTGCCCTGTGTCTTGGCGAGGGTTGCTGGAAAGCCTGCCTTGCTTTCCTCGTTGGCCTCAGTCTGCTGAGCAGAGTATTGATCAGCACTGAGTCTGATTTCTGTGTTGCAGAGCCAGAGCTGTCACTGAGGTTGATGTATTTGGGTTTCCTTTGCTGGTGACAGGCAGGTGCATGGCAGCATGCTGTGCCTGCTCCAGCGTTCCAAGCATTGCCGGCCTTGGCTCTCAGGTGTGCTACCAAACCAGCAGGAACCCAGCTCCTGCGTGGAGTTACCAGTGAAAAGGAGGAACCTCCCATTCCCAGGCAGTCAGAGGTAGACAAAAGCACTCACTGAAACAAAGGCATCTGCAGGTCCAGCACTACTCCAAGGCTCTAAGCTTTTGGCAACCTGAGACTTGATAATGCTAAAGTTAGAAATCCCTAGCTCAGCTGCTAAACACCAGTTTTCAGGATCCCATCTGGCTGAATCAGAGCACAGTGCCCACTGTTCTGGTGCTCTCTCACAGGCAATAAATAGCTCAGTGATGCTCTCCACTTCCACTCTTGACAGTTAGATGCAGGATGAAAATTTCAGAAGCATCTATTATAGATTTCCACTAGGAAATTAAACATGTATTAAGCTGTGTTCAGGCATTGAAATCAACTGTTGCACACATGCACTGTCAAAACTCAGCCTTCAAAATAGGAAGGCTGTATCCAGAATGTCTACTGGGAGTAGCCTCTACTCTGTGCTAACAACTGCTCTGTGCTTGGGAAGGGTTTTGTTGAGTGCTATAGCATTTGCACAGGATGCAACCATGCCAGGGCTCTTCTAGAAGTTTAAGAGTGCAGACTATGGATTTCCAGTGTTTGTCTGAGTTTCTGGTATGGAAGTGTCTGTGTGAATTTAGAGCGTGAGTCCAGCTTAAAACCCTGAATTATGGCAACCCTTCTTAAAGCATTGCTCTTTATGAGTGCCCCAGTTGTGAGAACCTAACTTGGAAATTGGTGCTGAGAGAGAGCTTGCGTAGACGCTTCTCATAGACAAGTAACAGAAGGAAATATATCTTGTGCTGAATGTACCTATGTACTGCCAGGTATGTGTATGGCTGTGAAATGTCCTAGGAGATGCTAGTAAATCTGTTGTAGTTCAGAAGCTAGTGATATGTTTCTTTCAGACATTTATTTCCTCATTTTAGCCACTACTGAGCAGATGAAAGCAGAGTTTCTGTGTTCACCAAACAAATGGTCCTTTGAAAAATTACCCCACTGTAACGTACATACATAAGTATGAAAACATGCTTTATCTTATTATCCTTAATTCAGGAGTACTCCGGTTGAGGGTGGGGATTTGGTCCATGCGTTCAGTGGCACCAGAGCTGGAAAACTATGTTCAGTAAAACAAGCTACAAAGTTCAGTCTTCTGAAGTTGCTCAGTAATGGCTAACTTGTGTGAAAGATTTTCAGCTAATGCTTCTATTTGTTAGCCAGCCCCACACTCCAAGGACTTAGTTCTTTAAGAGCCCCAAATGATTGTTACCCATCTAAAGAGGATTTGAATTCCACTTGGGCTCTTAGACCCAAATGCCACAAGGCCATTATGTTGTCAGTGTTATTACATTCCTGGATAGCGAGACCTCCAGGTGAAGCAATTGAATAGTAATCACAATTCTAAGAAAATGTGTTCCTACAAACTGCTGCTGATTTAAAACCAGCTGCAATAGTCAGGGATCCAGACCGGTTGAGTTAAATGGCTACACCTAACTGAGAACACGCAGTCTTCCAGTAGACAGTTACATTTATGTTTTATATATAATGTTTTCCCTTTACTTCTATTTAGTTTAACCTTTCTCTGTCGCTGCAGGTTAATTACCATAGGATATGTATCTGTGATGGGCCTGAGTTCAGAGGACAGAAGTGAACCCAGAGTGCTGTAGGACATAGCAATGTTTTCTCAAGAGATAAATCTCCCAGCATAGGCATTGTGCTGCAGAATGTTTTGCCGCAGACTGTGCATTTCTAACAAGCTAGAGAGATGAATTGTCACTAAATGTGTTTATAAATGATCCCATGGCATTTTTATGAATGCCCTCTGTTAATGCAGCTTTCTGCTCAACTTCCAGCCCATAGATCCTATTCTGCCAACTTCAGTACGCACAATTGCAGGTGTACAGATTGTTCAGTCACTGCTCTCACTTGCTGTGTATGGCTATCAGTTGTGCTAAATCACCATTTAATGTTTCTAAGTGCATGTTCAAGCCAACTACAGCTGCATAATCTCTGCACAAGCTTCAGCACTCATTTTTACTAATACCTTGGCCTGTTACAAGGTGAATTTTTGCTTTTCTAGTGATGGCTGGAAGTGAGTTGAGCACCTGTGGGCTGGGCATGTGGACAAAACCCTAAAATTTATTTTTGTGTGTGACCTTTTGGACTGGAACACAACTTGATGGAATGAAAAATTAATGCTTGGCTGAACCTCCAACAAATATTCTGTGACAACAAAGTATATTATTGAGTTGGTTTTCTTGACCTCTTTTCAAAGGTAAGTTTCAGAAAAGCATGACACTGTGACAGTGTAATTTTCCTTCTGCCACATCGAGGCTGTGAGTGAATTGCTTTTATCTGTTGCTCTTGTTTTCCCTGATGTTTCACTCCTGGGCTGTTTGGGGAAACAGAGCTAGGAAGAGAGGCTGCACTTTGAAAAAGCTTGAGAGGCAAAGCCTGAGAATGTAGCTGAACTTTTGACTCGATATTGCATCCTGAGTCTTACAGATTTATTGGTTATATCTGCTAAGGCCAATCTGACCTCTGAGGCCGGTACATTACTGTGCTGCCGTCACCACTTTTTTACTCAATTCTGAAAACATCCCATTGCCAGGATTGACTTTTAACCAATTTCCCCTTCTTTCTGAATCCCCAAGCCGTTATAGTCTTATTTATCCCTTTCTGATAGGTAGAGTGGGAGAGAGATGCAAAAAATATATTCCAGAATAGTGTACAGTAGGTGTCCCACGATGAATCATCCTTCCTGCCTATCTACCTCTCCTAAAGTGAGTCATTAGAAGAAGAACACGAGCCCTTTTAAGGGTTAGGCTTTTCTTAGTAAGACAATCATTCACTGTATTCTCACATATGAGAATCATAGAATTACAGAATCAGATAAGACCTTTAAGATCATCAAGTCCAACTGTTACCCCTGGACGGCCAAGACCACCACTAAACCAGGTCACTAAGGGCCTCATCTACACAGTCTGAACAATTCCAGGGACAATGATTCCATCACTTCCCTGGGCAGCCTGTTCCAATGCCTGAGCACCCTCTTGGTGAAGAAATTTTTTCTAATATCCAATCTAAACTTCCCCTGGAGCAGCTTGAGGCTGTTACCTCTTGTCCTATAGCTTGTTACTTGGGAGAAGAGACTGACCCCCACCCCACTACAACCTCCTACCATTAGTTGTAGCAAGTGATAAGGTCCAGAACTGAACACAGGATTTGAGGTGCATCTTCACCAGTCCTGGCTACAGGGGGATGATCAGTGCCCTGGCCCTGTTGGCCACACTATTGCTGATACAGGCCAGGATGCTGTTGGCCTTCTTGGCTTCCTGGGCACAAGCTGGCTCATGTTCAGCCATCAGTCATCACCCCCAGGTCCTTTCCATCCACTCTTTCCTAAGCCTGTAGCATTGCATGGGGTTGTTGTGGATCAAAGGTAGGACCCGGCACTCAGCCTTGTTGCACCTCATACCATTGGCCACAGCCCATTGATCTGGGCTGTCCAGATCCCTCTGCAGAGCCTTCCTACCCTCCAGCAGATCAACATTCCTGCCTGACTTGGTGTTGTCTGTAAACATACTGAGGGTGCACTCAATCCCCTCATGCAGATATTAAGCAACACTGGCTCTAACACCGAGCCCTGAGAGACACCACTAAGTGACCAGTTACCAACTAGATGTGATACCATTTACCACCACATTTTGGCCTTGACCATCCAGCCAGTTTCCAGCCCAGTGAAGAATACACATATGCAGGCCATGAGCATCCAATTTCTCCAGGAGACCAATATGGGAGACAGTGTCAAATGCTTTACTAAAGTCCAAATAGACAATGTCCACAGCCATCCTCCTGTCAGCCAAGAGGGTCACCTTATAGTAGAAAGTGATCAGGTTGGTCAAGCAGGACCGACACTTCACGAACCTGTGCTGACTGGGCCTGATCCCTCTGTTTTCCTGCACATGCTTTATGATGTCACTTAGGATCATCTGCTCCATGGCCTTCCCCAGCGCTGAGCTCAGGCTGACAGGCCTGCAGTTTCCTGGGTCTTCCTTCCTGTCCTTTTTGTAGAGAGCTGTCATGTTGGCCAATCTTCAACGGTCTGGGACCTGCACACTAGACCAGGACTGTTGATAGATGATGTAGAGTTGCTTAGCAAGCTCCCCTGCCAGCTCCTTCAGCACTCCTGGGTGTAACCCATCCAACCTCATAGACCTGTATATGTCTAAGCTGAGCAGGAGATCACTAGCCATTTCTTCGTGAATTACGGGGACTCCAATCAGCTCCCCGTCCAACTCAGGGAACTGAGTACCCTGATGTGACTATTAAAGACTGAGGCAAAGGCAGCATTAAGTACGTCAGCCTTTTCCTCATCCTCAGTCACTAGGTTTCCCCTAGTATCAGGAGAGGATAGAGGTTCGCCTTAGCACTCTTTTTCTTGCTAATACATTTGAAAAAGTACTTTTTGCTATCTTTTATGGCATTGGCCAGATTTAGTTCCATCTGTGCCTTCTCCTTTCTAACTTTCTCTCTACATAACCTAACAACATCCTTGTAGGAGATTTTTTCTAGTCAAGCTATTATTGTGCCAATGTGAAATAATTGCAGAGATATTTTAAGTATTTGTCTAGTGTGAATATAAGGAGGATCCATAATGCTGGTGCTCTGAGAAAAAAGAAGCTTATGGTTTAGTAAAATACTATCCATTAATTCAATAGACCAAGCTTCAGCTGGTTGTTTTTTTATTTAAGAATCATAGAATCATAGAAGAGTTAGGGTTGAAAAGCACCTTAAGATCATCTAGTTCCAACCCCCTGCCATAAGCAGGGACACCTCACACTAAACCATGCCACCCAAGGCTTCG
>JBCJKH010018063.1:6337-31133 GCA_039877255.1 Loriculus beryllinus | reverse complement strand
AGGCTTTTGAACTCCAGGTTTGCTAATTGGTGGATAGAAAATAAATCCTTTTGTATGTCCAGATAACTGTGCACTGTGCAGTGAAGGTTCCTGTCCTGCCTGTGGTGAAGAGCTGGCGGAGGCTATCTTCTTCCAAAGCAGGCTGTGATAGTGAAGTCTCCCAGAAGCTGTTTTCTTCTGGGATGTTACTCCAGGGCTAAAGGCAGCACTGTGGCCTCCAGTCCACATGCAGTCTATTTGCCAAGCACTGACTTAGAGAATGCTTTAGTATATAGCCTATGAAAACAGGCTGAGCATGCTTTAGTAAATAACACTTACCTGGTCAGGGAGTAAGGCAGGGTGCTACCTGCATCACTCTGCCCTTCCATCTCCCAAAAGAGAGCTTACATTTCTCTTTTACCAGCAGAGTTGGAGGTTATGAAAGGAATAGATGTTACTATTTCCCACAGAGCTCTGCTTTTGACTTCAACCACATGGCAGTGCCCAGGAGCAGCAGATGGCCAGATGTGTCCAGAGTGTGCATGTAAGGAGCACCCTTTCTTATTATCTAGAATAGTGACTGCCTAAGGCTTCCAAGCCAGCCCCTTAGCTCAAATGCAACTAAACACTGCTATTAGCTCTGAGCAGGCCCTGATGGCCTTGATTTCAGGTCACAAGACTGGCAAGCTTCTGACGTTTCAGGAGGCATGCCTATCCTTTCCCCACTCCCTAGCCCAAGCCCTGGGAATTTTCCTCCCTTGTTTACATTGAGCCTTGGGGCTCATGTGGTAAGTCTGACCCTTCTCAGTCTGTCTCTGTCTCAGCTAAATGGGAGGAAGAAGTGGAAATAGAAAGAGCTGGATGTTGAAAGCACATCTTAGTGGGATGGTTTACCTTCTCAGCTCCCAGCACTGAGCAGCCTGGGAAGGGAGACGGAGCAGGACCCTGGCCTGGGGGTGGTTTGACATGCCAAACGCTGCTCTGCATTGGGACCTTCTCTGAGGAGAATACACAGGGCATTTTTGATTGAGCACACGTCCCTTTGTTGCTTTTGCATCTCCTGCCCACCTTTGGGTGTGTCACAGGTCATACATTTCAATCGGGACAGAATGTGTATGTGTGATGACTATAGAATACCCGTGTTTCCCTCCCTGCAAACCCAAAAGGCTGTGGCTTTTTTTGCCTCTTTTCCCTTTCCCCTCCACTCACGGCACTCTGCATCTCCCAGGACACTGCTCCCATTTCTTTCCTCCCGCCCCATCCCTTCGGCCCGCTGGGAGCATTACACTGCCTGTTTCATGGGGGCAGTAGAGACTTGGGATGACTCTTCTCCTTCCTGGTCCTCCTTGGGCTCTGCCAGTGTCTTTCTCTCTGTCCTGACTCATGTATTGCTCCAGAATTAGACCATCCAAGTGGGGAAAGAACAATTAGCTGGAGGAAGGGGCTGCATGGCCTGGAACATAGGAGGAGTTTCAGTTCTTTCTCTGAAGCCAGAGCAGTGGGAGCTGAGTGGGGTCTTCCCAGTGTGGTCCTTGACATTCAGGTTTCAGTACAACACCTACATGGGGCCTTTAAAATTTGAAAGCCAGGTCTTTACTGTAAGTAAATTAGTACTGCTTCAAACAAGGTTTATTAATTTACATTCTTTAAGGTACTTCCCTAGTATGAGACTGAGGAAAAGCAACATGTTAGAGTTTTGGGTAGCTTTTTGAGTTTCATGTGTCCTTTAGTCTTTCCCATTGCCATTCTCACGGCGCCCGCATGCTTTTTCCAACCCTCTGGCAAATATCTTCTGGCCCTTTCCCACCTGGACACCTTGACTTCTGCACTCATCAAATGGAAGATGGGAAAGTTGAAGCTTCTGATAAACAGACCAGTGTGGGAGGCTGCAGGCTCATTCCAGAGCAGTGTCTCAGACCTTCACCTCCTTTGGCCCAACAGGACCTCCTTCCAAAGCCACAATCCCGGCGAACTTGACTTTCCATTCTCAGGGCTGTGGCTTTCCCTGCTGATGGGGTCAGTGAGACACCCGATGAATGTGAGTGCTAGGTGGCTTTGAGCTCACTGCAAAATGAGAACAGGCTTTGCACTTTGTTCAGAGCTAGTGACAACCAGTCCTTTCTGGCTTTTCCTTGAGAGAACAGAGCCTAGGCAGGGCAACCTGCTCCCCCATCTCAGCTTCCAGCTCCATGTGTCACACAGTAACCAGGTGCTGCTGGAGTTTAGATGTGTCCTTATCAAACAAGCAGCCTTTGATATTTTCTCTTTCTTCCAGGCTTAACTTGCCTAAGTCTTTTTGGGGTGAGATAAGAGATGCGAGTTGACAGCATATCTAGGTGAGATTTTTGCCTCCTGGGAAAGCATGGTAAGAAATTAAAGCTTTGCAGGTTTTAGGTCCACTCAACCAGGGAAAATAAAGTCCTTGGTGAACTTGAGTTGGGTCTAGGGGCAGGAGAAGTGCTGCTGTGATTTGTGGTTATTATCTCTGGTGAGAGGTGAGTAGTTTTGATACCTCTTTATGACCTGGGAGCCAGGTGGTGTGTGGTGACTTGCATTCTGGAAAGACAAGGTCATCAACAAGGGTGGTGCAATTGGTTTGTCTGACAGTGTGAGAATACAGATATTTTTAATTCATAGGGATTAAAGTGAACACCCTAGTTTTAGGTTACTGGCTGTTTGAAATTTTCTCTTCTCCAGGTGGTGGTATTAGGTAGGGGTACTACTGGGAAAAGTGTTGATAAGAACAATAGTGAAAACGGATGTCTGGTTGTGAAGCCTCTCTGTCCTACAACCTTCAGGACCTGCCAGGAGACGTGTTTCCTGGGCTGTGAAAAAACAATATGGGACACAATCATATATCAGTGATAATATCGATCACTGTCTTAGAACCTTTCAGTCAAGGACATCAGCACCTCCTGGAGATGTAGTGTCTCTCCTGCTCTGGGAGCCTGGAAAGGATGTTGAATGTGTGGCAGTGACTGTGTGCAAGGGGAAGTGACTCTCCTTTAGGGAATGCTGGGCCCACACTTGAACCAATTAGTAGAATGAAGCTGAGCAAAGTGCAGGAGGGACCAGACTGATAATAAGTGAAGTGCTCAAATATGGGAAGTTGGGGAAGAAGCCAAATGAAAATGAAATAAAAGGCTAAGGTCCAACTTCAGCAGCTGTATAGAAAGGATGGGACAGCTGATAATAGGAAAGCCTGAAGGAACACTGGGTCAAAACCCCTGTGAGAGAGACTTGAAGGAATCTGTGAGCAAGCCAAGAGGTGTGGGAGGATGTGGGATTTTATTAAAAAGTGAGTCAGCAAACTGGAGCTGTTGGTTTGCTTACCACCATAGAGACCTAAGTCTCACTGTGACTTCTTTGCTCACTGCTTTGTAGAGATGGCCAGCTTGAGAGGTGCATGGGATGGTAGGGCTCTATCTTAGAGTGTGGCAAGGGTCTTCTTGGCAGACCTCAGCATGGGAGGACATCAACTTTACTGCTGCAAGGGACAGAGGATGTTTACTCTGTCACTTGATTTGGGTCTGATGAAAGTTGTCTTTGGGGATAGCCTTAAACCCCTCTTTTTAATTAAGGTGTAACCAGAAACCTGCAGTTGATCCTTTTCCTTTGCAGCCTTTCTCAGCCTTGTAAATCTGTGGAAATCTCAAGAGAGCTGCAGATGAACTCCATAAAGACCACCTGAAGGTAGATGATGTGGTGGAAAACATTCCAAAACCACAAGTCTGCAACTGAAACACAAAGTCATTCTAGCTACTATAGTTCACATGAGGAAGCAAGGATTTCTTTCACAGACACTGTGATCAAGGTAGATACAACATGATCACATTTGAGTGACAACCTTGGCTCTTTCTACTGGTCCACAGGGCTAAGGCCCTTCTTCTTCCTTCATTTCCCCACCTGTAAAAGAAGAATAGGGATACACCTTATTGGTAAATTATCTCAAAATGGGATTATAACAAAGTGAGCCCATAGAGCTGGTGGTGAAGAGGAGGTCTCATTTGGAGGCCTGACTTGTGAGATCTCATGGAGAAGCTGTGGAATATAATCATGTGTTTGTCCCTCTAATGTGGCTTTCTGTTTTTTTGAAGTGGTGAACCGAATGTGAGACATGCTAGATAAAAATGAATTTAACAGCTATTTTGTATCCTTTGAGGAACATCAGTATTGGCTGAAAGATGGAAAAAGACCTTTTTTGTTGAGCATGGAATGGGCCTTCTTTTATTGGAGGATTCTATGACTGCTTTTGTTGGTATTTCCTCTGATGGCTTTTACCTGACTTGTTTTCAAAATTCTTGTGGATTTTTTTTCAGTCTTCAGAAACTGCATTTCCTTGCTGAAATTCAAATTTGGGGTCTGGAAAAATGTCCAAAATGATTTTGCAGGTGGCTTACTCTGATGCAGAAGCCCCAGAAATAGGACATTCTGTAAGGGAAGTCACATTTTTATTTCCAGGAAGGCAAAGAATTTGTTGTAAACACTGTCATTTTCTTTTCAATTATAGATGTTTTTGTGGAACAAAAAAATTGCAGTAGTCTCTAAGAAGGAGCATGTGATCACAATTAAAGGATGTGTTGTGCTATATCAGAAGGTAGCATTTAAACCAGGGAAAGACTGAATATTGACTATAACTCATTGTAATTATGCCATCTATTTCAAACATGTAAGTATGTTTGGTAGCACTTACATGTTTATGTCAGCTATCGGGAAAAGCAGTTTTCCTTTTTGGTAAACTTCTGATGGTAAGAATTTTGTTACTTGCATTTGAATAAGCAACAAACAAGAAGTTTAGATGCAACAAATTTTTGCATGAACAGAAGTTGATCCCCTTTTTTTACCGGTGTTCAGGTTGTTTGTAATACTTTAATGATCAGGAAATATTAATAAGCAATGCATTAACTAAAATATACATTTCTTAATAGAATAGACCATGACCATGTAAAGTCAGTGTGATGCGGGGGATTGAAAGTGAGGCTGGGAGTGGGGTGAGTGGGAATCCATTTCTGGCTTTCAGACTCTCTGGCCAGTTCTTCACATCTCCCACCTGAACTGCAATCATTAGGTATTTAGCTCATTTTGAAAGGGCTTTGAGATCTACAGATTGAGATCACTTCCAAAGACCCATGTACTTTGCTAAAGTCTAACATGCAAACCCTGCAAAAAATGTGAACGCTGATTTAACCTGGCACTTTGAGTGAAGCTGTGTCTTTGCTAAAATTGATGAGAAAACTCCCTTTGCTTCTGGGAACTGGGATCCTTCACCAGGGGAAATCATTCTGAGCCTACTTCCCTTCCCTTTGACATTTTCTGTCTTACCAAAAGCCGAAGGAGTAAGAAAGAAGGTTAATGACTAAATTGACAAATAAACAATCAGTTCAAAGCAGCAACACAACATTTCTAGGAAAATATAAGAATCTCCTCTGAAAACTGGTTAGGAATGTTAAACTGTACTGCGCTTCAATCAAAGAGAGACCATCTCTATGGAGCTCATAGTATTATGGGGGCTGTGGCTGGATGGGAAATAGGAATAGCTTTGGTTTTCTGATGGAATACATTAGAGGAAAATTGCAGAAAAGGAAATAAAACTAATTTGGTCATGGTGAACGGAGAAGGGAATTGCTACAAAGATGTTTAGGTAAAGGCCCTCCAACAGGAGGGCCTCCACAAAATCTGTATGCTGTCTGACTCTGGGATGTCACATTTTGGACAGCAAAGCAAGAGTCCATGGCTCTCCTCACCCAAAAGAAAATGTTGAAGGAGTCTCAGGCCAGGAAACTGCTTTTCATCCCATTGTGATGTGAGTGTTGAGAGACAGTTATGAGGAGAAGCTTCTCTCATGCTCAGAGAAATAGAGTGTGTTTGGTCTTCATTTTCCAGGGCTCCACTTTGCCACAGTAATGGTGCATTAATAACATCTAGATTTTCATTTAATAAATAATAGGAATCATGCTGCTTGGAGCCAAGATTTTAAACAAGAGGCTCCCGTAAACATTTTCTTCAGGAATCTGTGATAAACCAAAGATAGCATTAGATGTACTTGGAGAGAGTGGGGACGCCAGACTTGGAATCTGTCCATCTGTTTCACCATTGAAACAAAACCACTTTATAACAACCACAGAGGAGAGGAAGCGACGCAGTTCGGCATATACACTTACACTATGTGTGGTGGAAATGTTTATTCTTTATTTCAGAAAGATTTAGTGGGTGTAGAGATAATAGAGCATAGCGCTCGCTTGTGACTTGGGGAAGGAGGGGTGATGGTGTTTGGGTTTTAAGGGAACCCAGTGTCGGCTCCCATGGGGAATATTTTCAGTAATACTCATTGCAATCTCATGCACTTGGGAAGCAGGAGAAGACAGAGGGATGAAATATGCTTTTTAGGAGAGGTGTTGGAAAGGCCTCAGGATTAGTTATCTCTGACAAGATGGATTTTACAGACTTCAGTAGACAGCAGAGGCAGAGTTCTGGCCATTTCTCTGTTGGTCTGATGGCTCCTCCAAGGCCTCGTGATGCTATGCTTCCTTTGGAACGGCTCAGTTTGCTCGGCTCCTCTCCCTCAGAGACACTGTGTGGCTGCCTGGGGCCCCACACACAACGCACTTCACCCCCATGTGTACTCATACCCTACTTGTGCTGGCTCCCTGAAGGGTCTTTTGGCTTCTGCTCTTGCATGTCTACCTGATGTGCTGAGAGGCACCATGTTGTGACTTGAGAAATGAGGGAAGGATCTGCAATAAAAGAATCTGTGGGGTCAGCAGGCCACCATGTTCTAGCATCCCTCACTCTCCCCTCGCAGCAACTGGTGCCTTTTTTCACTGTGCATGTTCAGCTCTGCTGAGCTGCTTCTCCTCAGAGCTACTCAAAATCAAACCCAAAAGACCCTGGACTGACCTCCAGGGATGCGAGAATCCCTACCAGAGTTTGAGACAGCATATGTCTAGACTTGGTGTGTGAGCAAGCAAGTGAAGGGATGACTAAGTGTCTGAAAGTTTGGACTTTGGAGAGGAGGCCCTTGGCTCCTTGTTTCTTGGATAAAGTTCTGCTTCCTGTGGAGCCATACAGACAAAGGTTATTTTATCTCCCCTTACTTTCTTTCCTTTTCAGAAAAGTAAAAAATATATAGATATATCTTGGGTAAGAAAGCACAAACCTGTATGAAATTTTGGCAAATGGAGGAACACGAAGAATGTGTTGAGTGAAACATTTCAAAGTGACAAAAATCAAAACATCTCACTTCGCCTTCAACCACTTTAAAACATTTTAACGGTTCGAAAGGAAATTTCAAAATGAAAAGTCATATTTTGCTTAAAACACTGGAAAGTGTTTCATTAAAAAGGAAGAGTAGAAGTAAAACAATTGCCTTTTTTTTCTCGCCAGTCAGCCTGATGGCTCTTTCCCAAACCTGTGATGAGGTCAGGAACCGGGGCTGGGCCCATCTTCCCTTGTGTTACAGGGGTCCTGGAGCTGGGAACCTTCTGATCTGAGGAAGAGACAGTCTGATGAAATCATCTCCCACACAAGAAATTTGTATATCACCATAACTGTTTTATTTATTATCTTTTAAATATAATTTGCAGGCAAGTCGGGTCCCAGGGCCATCCTTGCTACCCAGCTGATGCCACAGAGGTCTTTTTGGCCACAGGAGAGCCTCAGATGACTGGCAATGCACAAAGAGGCTGGGGAGGTCCTCCCCCTCCAGAGTGCATTACATGGTGACATTTAGGTCTGGATGGCACCTTTGATAGCCTTGGGACTTCTGCTGGCTTCCCCTGCCCTGTTCAGGCAGGTGTGGGATGTGGCACCACTGTCCTGTGGCCCCACTTGTAGGAATCACATGGGTCAGTGAAGAGGAAGCAGAGAAATAGCACCATGAGGTGACACTCGCAGCGGGGGTGAGAGGGCAGGCTCTTCCGTGGGGTGCTACAGCAGAGGGGGTCACCGCTCCCACCTAGAACATGGAGCTGATGTCGGGACACCTGGGGAGTCAGAGCCAGATGGCTGGCAGGGGACGGCAAGGAGACCCCGGCTGAGTGGCACAGGGGGAGCAGGGAAGGCTGGCGGTGGGGCACGGGGAGGCCTAGGGGAATGGGGTGCAGCAGGGCTGAGGAAAGACTGTAGGGATGTGGGAACGGGAGCAGCTGAGGTGGGGGCAGACGTGAGCCCGGGGGGCGATGGAAGGCTGAGGGGTGCAGCTCTGAGGGGATGGAAGGCGGGCCGGAGCCAGAGCCGGGGCTGGGGGAACACGCAGAGCGGTGCATGGGGCGCTCCGCAAGCCGAGCCCCTGCAGGCCTCCGCACCGCGCTACCCCTTCCCCGCTCCTTTGGCGGCCGAGGCCGCTTTAAGGCGCGGGCGGGGCGAGGCCCCCGGCCCACCTCTGAACCCGGAGATTGACGGGCTGCCGCGGAGGAGGCGGGGCGGCCGCGGGGGCCGGCCTTGCCGCCGCCAATGGGGACGGTGGGGCGGGCGGGCGCCGCTGCCCCTTCCTCCCCCCGCCCCCCGGGCTCCTCCGTGCCAGTTTGAGGAGTCCGGAGCCGAACAAAAGCAGGCGGCGAGGGCCGGGAGCGGTGCGCGCAGGCCCGTTGGAGGGGGGGGCCCTGCTGCCGACTGTGGAGCGGTGCGGGGCGCTGGCCAGCCCCGAGCTCAGCCTGAGGGTGGGGGAAAGTTTGGAGCCCTCCCCCGGAGCGCGGGGGCTTCGCCGCTCTCCGGCCCCGGCAGCTGCGACGCTGCCATCGCGGGCGGCCGCTCCGCTCCGCCCCGCCCGTTGCTGCCTTCTCCTCCCCCGGCGCAGCCGCTGCCCCCACCAGCCCGCCCGCCGCCTCCCGGGCGCGGGGCTGAGCTGCCCTCCTTTTGGAGTCGCCGCCGTTTCCCCTCCCTTCCCCGGAACCCTCCCTCCTCCTCCTCCCTTCCCCTTTTTCCCTCCTCCCTCGCTCCCTCCCTCCTCCTCCAGCAGCCAAAGGGATTTTTTTCCCCTTTCTTTTCTCTCTCTCTCCTTTTTTTTTTTCTCTTCATTTTTTTCCCCTCCTCCTCCTCATCTTCCTCCCCGCCGCGGAGCTGGGCGCCAGCGTGAAGGATAAATAAAAAGCGAAGAGGAAGAGGCTGGGGGGGAGGAGGAGGAGGAGGAGGTGGGGGGGAAGAAGGAAAGAAGAAGAAGAAAGCGAGCAAGAAAAGAAAGCGAGGAGCCAGGCTGCCAGCCCAGCCGCGCCGCTCCCGGCAGCCAGGGCAGGAGGCGGCGGCGGAGTGGGGGCCGGCGGCCGGCGATGGATGACCAGCCGCGGCTGATGCACACGCACAGCGGGGTGGGGATGCCGGGGCACCCGGGCCTGTCCCAGCACATGCAGGATGGACCAGGCGGGGCGGAGGGGGAGGCAGGCAGGAAGCAGGACATCGGAGACATCTTACAGCAGATTATGACCATCACGGACCAGAGTTTGGACGAGGCGCAGGCCAGGTGAGAGCGGCGGCCCGGTCCCGGCGGGGGGAAGCGGGGCACAGGTGCCGGGGAAGTTTCCCCCGCGCCCCGGCCCGGCCTTTGTTGTCCGGCGGGGGGAGCGCGCCCGGACGCGAGGCGCAGCCGGGAATGGGGCTCCTGCTGCGGGGAAATTGGGAGAAAGGGGAGAAAAGGGGATGGGTTAATCGCATCATGCCTCCGTCCAACTTCGTGGCGGTTTCTGGGGGTCGCGGAGCCCCCAGCCCGCGCTCCCCCCATCTTTCCGCTTATCCCCGGCCCCTTCCCCCGCGGGGTCCCGAACTCTTGCTCGGCCGGGCGGGCGGCCCGGCTTTTCTCAGCCTTTTTGGGGTGGGGGTTAATTCCATAGGGACATGGTTATTGGAGCAGGCTGAGCGTGCGGGGCACAAAGTGCTGCTCCGTTTGTTAGGGGCGTTAATAATGTTCTTTAGGGCCCTTTAGCGGTGATATTTTTAAGGCCGTAATTTTTTGCTCTTGAAGGATGCTCGTAGAGGCTTTCTCTTTATATTTTTTTTTCTTTTTAATTACAGAGGTATTTAAAAAGATTAAAGAAAAAGGCTGTAAAAGACGGTAACCGAATTGTCCCCAGCTACAAGCAGCGCAAACCTAATATAGCACCTTCAAAGGCGCTAACAAAAGTTAAGGGGGGGGGGGAATAATCTCCCAGCTGAAAGCGCAGTTGAAGGAATTAAAATACAATAAATAATTAAAAAGTTGCCCTGAATTGCCTGGGGTATGTGTGAAATTTCTTCTGGGCTGCGGAGCTCCTAGGTGTGGTGTCCTGCCCCTGGCATTCGTGCCCCGAGCTGGAGCAGATTGCTAGAATACATTGTTCCTGGAAAAATGCGTCTCTCGGCCCCGAAACTCGCTTTGTAAGAACTTTCAGAAGGATAGAAGTATCCCCCAAATCTCAGCTTACATCCTCTGTGCCTCTCCAGCTTGGGTAAAACTCCCGCTTACCGAAAAAGCTTGTTGCTGGGCTGATTTTGCGTTTTTGCAGAGGCAGAGTAGTTGGAAGGAGGAGGAAATCATTCCCTTTCTCCGCGGCTGGTCCCGGGAAGTGAGGGGAGCTTCCTTCGGAAAGTTGCAGGAATTGTGTGTGTTCCTGCCTGGATAATTTAGTGTAGTTAATCAATAAACCCAAAGCAGAACAAAGCTGGGAGAAGGCTTTATGGCTTTGCCTTGCTGGACTGTTTCAGCTGTTTTCCTCACAGTACTTATTTTTTATTATTTTTAATGCTGAGCTGCCAAATGTGCTGTATTTATCAGTGATGTTTGGCTTTGCATTTCCTCCATCCGTTCTACTATTGCACTGTGGTTTTGCTGCCTTTTTTTTTTCTTAAATGAAGTTTTTGGGAGATGCTAAGTGCCAGTATTATTTGTAAGAAGACTCCTACAGCATATGTACGTGATTTGTGCATACCCAAATGTCTGCACCCATCTGGGGGTGCTGATAAGGGGACGCTGTGGTTCTGCAAGGGTATACACCTTTGAGAGACTTCATCAGATGTATAAATCTTTTTAGCATGTTGTGGGTGGTGGGGTAAGTAGTGTGAATGTTTGCCAGATGTTCACATTGTCTTTCGCGTGTAGTTTCGGTTGGTAAACAGAAATCCCGTAGCCGACGCCTGGTAGCAACAGCCCTTTGTACAGCTAAACCCTTGGCTAAATGATTGTATAGCTTAAGAGAAAAAATAAAATAATACAGTTTCTTTGCCTCAACAGGCACATGGTGGGTTTTAAAACCAGCCAATTAACTCTCCCCCAGACACTCAAAGCTGCAGGAGAACGGTCAGCTCTGAAATAATAGCAGCCAAAAAGAAAGGCATTGAATAGCATGCCCTCCCCTGCCTAGAAGCAGCCAGCTGTGTTTTTAAATGTTTACTGTCCCAATTGTAAAGAATTAAATTTTAACACTTGAAAATAAGCTGGATGCGATTAGCATGGAGGCAAAGGAATGGGTTTCTCTCTCCATAGGTGCGCGTGTCTCTGTGCTCCAGGTTGCATGCTGAAATTCCCAGAATTGACAGCTCTAAGCAGAGGATCTTTCCAGTGCTGGGGCAATGGGGGCCTTATTCCCCCCCTGCTTTGCAGGGTGAGCCTAATAAAGCACATGGCTGAGTTTAATATCGAAGGTGGGGGATGGAGAGAGCTCAGTGCACTCTGGCTATTGAATAAGACAGTTGAACCCAGCTTGGCTTCCAAATGCTGCTGGCTTCCGCTCAGTGCATCGCCTGGCTTGCACCGGTGGTGGGAGCCGCTCGGTGGCAAAGGCGATTTTCAAGCCATTCCTAAATTGGCATAATTCATCTCCTCTGTGTTAAGTAAGTGACTGTTTGTAGCACTGGTGCTCAAGTCCTAGCAGGGATGTTAGAGGGGCCAAGGGGGGCTCAAACCTGTCCCTCAGCCTCTGGCACGCATATGCCTGCGGGTTGAATTTGGAAAGTTACTCCTCATGGTGACATTGTAACCTCACCTTCCCCTCTTTTCTTTTCTCTTCAGGAAACATGCTTTAAACTGCCACAGGATGAAGCCAGCCCTTTTTAATGTCTTGTGTGAAATCAAAGAAAAAACAGGTAGGAAATCAATGCTGTTGGTTATTTATTATTTTTCTTTTTGGTCTTTGAGGGTTTTGTGTTGTTGTCTTCCCCCCCTTCACCTTCCCTGTAGAAGTATTTAAGTGGGAAGAAAGAACTTTCAGGTATTTAATGCTTCTGGCAGTGGACTTACATGATGTGGTTTGTGTTTGGAAGGGAAAATATCGTGGTTTAATTTCTATTGTACAGCCTTTTTATTTATTGCTTTTTCTGAGGAGAAGAAAAAATCAAAAGCCTTGCAATTTCTCTCTTGCTTTAGTTTTCTTCTTTAAGACATGGCACTGTTTGGATAAAAAAAAAAAATCTAAGTACCGAGTAGGGTAGGAAACCAAACAAAATGAAGTTGTGCACTTTTACTACTGTTATTATTCAGGTGAACATAAAGGTTTCTTACTTTTTTAAAGAAAGGGTTAAAATGTTCTTCTCTGCCAGTCATCCTGGCTAGTTCATGTAAGAGAGGTTGTCAGTTGCCTTTAGTGAAAGCAATATATTAGATTGTTAGTTACTTTAGGGTACTGTTGTTTTATGGCATGGGGTGTTCTCAAGCTTCTAAAGACCCTAATGGCATGAGAGCGTTGATTCTGCCATTTCCCACTTTCCAGACCTCCTACCATGTACTAACACACTTATAACACATCCCAGGGGTGCATTTAAATTTTAAAAGCAACAATTAAAAAATAGCAGTCATCAATCAAGGGTGATCTTAAACAACAGATGCTTGGGGAAGGACATTTAGCAACATGCACCACTTATGTATTTGTTGGAATTTGTTTAATTAAGAATGTTTCTTAATTAAAAAAATTGGGGGAATGATGGAAATTCAGTGGTGGGAGAGTAGCAGTGTTCATCTCTGCTGTTGGCTTTCTGAGCTGACCAGAGTTGATCAGCTTTTCCATGCCGATGTAGCTGCCTTGTTTTAGCACACTGCAAGTACTTGACTTCCCCCCACCCTGTTTCAACAAGGACTGTAACAGTCAATAATTCATATCTAAGCCATATAAGCAAGGGCATGACATGAATGAAAGTGACAATAAATATGATTGCACACCCAGTTGATATACATTGATAGTTACACATAAAAGGGAAACAGCTTTCAGAAACCTGAATCTGGGTCTTTTTTTTTTTTCTTAAATATATATATATAAAACCTCTTAGTATGAGCAGCTGATTGAAAATACAATTACTTGACTCTTGCAATATATATAAAAAGACTAAGGGGGCCCTCTGTTAAACGTTGTTTGTGCAGCGTGTAGCCCAGACAAAGCACCTACTGATGGCATTCGGCTCTCTGAAGTCCTCATGGCTGCATGGCTGGGTCTGACCTTCCCAAGGAGTCTTTCCTTACGAAGTTCCCATAATATCAGGCAGTAGGTTCAGTATGGGAACCTCCACACAGTTCATATGATCTAACATAAGGGAGCCTGCCTAGAAATCAATTTTATGGGCTTTAACACTGTGTGCTGCCGCAAAGAAAAAGAAGCCACCAAGTTCCTTTCTGTCCTCCTTTTACTTTGTGTGAGCCAAAGGAAATGTTTTTCTGACTTTTCTCCATGTGTGTAATGATGTGTACGTTGCCCATTAAGGGGTGCTTTTTGCAAGGTAACCGATTAATCCCAGCTTGGGTTTACTGTTGGTGCAGTTGCAAAGTTAGGGGAATGCATGGGGAATCTGCTAGGACCAAGCCTGGTGGGAAATCCAGGTGACCTTGGGGATGCTATAGGGTCCCGGTAAGCTGGGGAGGGGATGGAGAGCCATAGTGACTGGGTGGGATAGTTTGTTTACTACAGAAAATTGAGGGAGAACAGTGTAGGGCAAAGTGTGCTGCTGGAAATAAAGAATGTTCAGGTGTGGACTGGGGCTTCTTACATGTTTTTAAATTTTATTTGTTGCTGTTGTGCCTGGGGTATTTGAATATGGGGCTGCTGTATAGAGGTCTCTTCACAGTTTGAATTGAGGTGGCTTTTGGAATGTTGTTTATCTACCCTCAGATATGTTTATGGTGGATTGTTTTACTTTGCAAATTCAAAGACCTCCTCTCCCCCATCTGCATCCCCAAAAGTCACACTTTGTAGGGAAGCAAATGGCCAGATGGTTTTGTTTTCTTCTCTTTTCTTTTCTTATTATTATTGCTTTGTGGGCACAACGCTAGGAGGAAGTTAGCCTTGTTTTTTTGGGGGGCTGAGGGTATTGCTTGCTTCTGTTTGCTTACCCTTTCCTTATGGAGAGGAGCATGAAAGTTGAGCCAACTTCTCTCTTCCTACTTTCCATTTTGCTTCCCAGATTTTTGCATGTGTCGCGTTTGAAATCCTGGTGATTGTTTGTGGTCACTGGTGGGTGTTTGAAAGTGCGTGTGTACATCTTCCCCCTGGCGTTATGATGTGCGGAAATGTGCGTTCAGTTACTCCGCTGCCTGATTTAAGTGACTCCAGAGCCTCACGGAGACTTTACCACTGCCTCTCGCAACATTATGGCTAATATTTCATAGAGTTAACATTGTCTTAAGCAAACCCAAAGTGTCCATAAAGTTCTTAGAAAAAGAGGTTGTCTTAGAAAAAGAGGCCAAAGAGTTCCCTTTTGCACTTGAGCTCTTCAGTTATTTTAAAGCATTATAAACACTTCAAATAATAATAATAAAAGCTCGGTGGGTTGTCTTTTGTCTGCAACCTGGAGATTGCTGCTTTTGATGTATGTTTAAAAGTAATAGAAGTTGAGAGGTTTGATCGAAGCAGGACTATGTAGTAGGGAAAAAACACAGCTTAAATGTATGTGTAAGTTGTCGGCGTGTATTTGGTGTGTTTTCACTTGCTGTTGGTCGCTTCGTTGTGAGGGAAGGGGCAGGACGGCCTTCAAATGGCTGGCTGGCTTTTTGGAATAATAATTATGGAAATGGAAGGCATTGTTGTCCTAAATACAATTGATTCCTCTGTCAATAGGGATTGAAATCGGAAATGACGATGCTGATTTATAAAAAGTTTGAAGGCAGGGGCTCTGTCTTTATGTGTGTGTGTCCCCTTGTGTTTTTTTATTTTCTCTCTCTCGGTATGTTTTTTCTTCTTTACGCTGTTCTCTGCATGAGCAGAATAGCTAAGCAGAAGAATCAGGCAAGGCGTACACAGACGTGGGGTCCTTGGATGGCAAACTGGAAAATATCTGCTGTCAAAATGCAGCAGCATCTATTTCAGCTGTGAGCCTTTCTCAACTCCCATCTCGTTCGGCGGGCACTGGCGGAGAGAGGCTGAGCGCAGGATATATGACCATTTAATCTGATTCCTCCTCCTTAAGAGCTTTTCCCATCGTTTCACTTTCTCTGCTCTTTTGGGGGAGGTGAGAGCATTGGGCAAATTCTGCTTCTTAAAAAGACCTGATTTTATATTTGAAGTCCCCCAGTTTTTATTTTCTTACCTCCATCACCCCTCTGTGCTGAAGGAATTCAGGTTTAAAAGAAAAATGTACATACCACCAACAGGGGGAATTTACAAAGTGGAATATTTATAGACAGCACTGATCAGCTATGCAAATGTTGTTGAATAATAGGGTTTGTTGGTGTGTTTTCTTTCCTTTTTTTTTTTCCGTTTAAATTTTTAGAACGTAATAGCTATATAAGGTGCCTCTTAGCTACCTTTCCCTGTGCATTATCTTCACCAAACTTAAATCAGATCTTTGGAGGAGGTAAGATTTTTTCCCCTTCTATTCTTCCTTAACACCCCTTTGTTCTCTCCAGCTCTGTGTTCAATTAACACCCCCATCGCAGAACTGTAGGGTTTTTTTCTCTTTTTTTTTTTTTAATGTCTGTTACTGTATTTCACTTCTGACACCTCTCTTATTATTCTTGCCTGCTATTTCTCTTTAATATAGCAATTACGATACGGGGTTTCTTTCTTTCTTCTTCCCTCCCTTCTTTTCCCTTTCTTCCCCCCCCAACTACAGCCCCGCCAAGAGTGGCATAGGGAGAACTGGGACAGCTGTGGTGCAGGCAGCGCTGGTGTTTTTGGGGTCCAGGGCAGAGCTGCAAGCAGGATATGCTGACAAGCCCAAGTCCTTTGGATTATTTTTTCCACAGGGCAGGATAGGCAGCTTGCGTTCCTTGCCCCCTCCAGCCCTTCTCTGGGATTTTCAAACCCTGCCCTCCTCCTTACCCTGCATTTTGGACTGAGGTTTCCCAAGGCGCAGGGGAGAGCTAAACACCCTGATTTGAATTTCAACACGATTATTTCACCTAAGGCTTCATTCTGCTTCTGTGAAAGCTCATAATGAAAGTGCTGCTGCTCTCAGCCTTGGAGAATCGGGCTTCCTGATCTGCTTTCGACAGGTCCAGCTCTCGCCCGGCTGCTCTCCCTCCTGCCCTTGCTTTGATTTTCCTTTTTTTTTTTTTTTTTAAATTTTTTTCCCCATCCAGTTGAGAGGCTTCGAAGGCAGAAATGGTGATTTTGTCCCCAGCCGAACAGGCTTCCTACAGCGGCAGGGTCTGTAGGGGCAGTCTGGCAGGTCTCTGGTGTTGCTGCCCTTGGGGTAAGCAAAACATTTTGGGAAGGCTGGCCAGCACTGCCTGAGGAAGCCTTTTTGCAGCTCACAATTAAATTGCTTCCAGAAACCTGATGCCTTCAAAGGAAAGGAGGGAAGGGAACGTGCATGGAGCGGGAAGATAGGGATGGTTCGGGAGGGAAGGTAGCATCTGGGAGACCTTGGCTTGGTGGAGGGTTGTATTTCTGCAAAAGCAGGTGCTACTTCTGGGGTTTGGCTGGGAGGGGATAGAAACCAGTCACCCTGATAGGAGGTGGAACGTGTCCCGGTATGTCCTGGTGACTGGAAGGAGAAAGGTCTTCAGGGTTGGACCTGTGTCACTGCAGCAAGTCATTTTTTTGGGTTTTCCTCTCTGTGTGTCATTGTCCGTCAGGGCCTTGCTGGGGATGGATAGCTTTGGAGGAGCGTGCTTGCAGGGAGGTTTCTCTTTTTTCCTTTTTAATTTTATATTTTCTTCCTCTCCCCTGGTACCGTGTGGTTGGAGCTCTTTGAACGGAGCAGGCTTAATTAGTTTAATCAAAATTGGTCTCCTGAAGTCCTCCAGGGGAGGAGGTGGGAAGCACAGGGCTGCCAGTGGGCTATTCCTCCCATTTCTCCCCCGCCATCAGCCCTGTTGGCAAAGCAGAGAAACCAGGCCTGGCTTTGGCACAGCATTACTGTTCCTGGGGGTCTCCCCACAATTTGGGGAGCACAGGAGTGAACCTGTTTGGTTTTGTTTCAAGGGGTTTTTTTGTTTGCCTGATGCTAAGTAAACTTTGTTGTGATTGCAGCGGGCTGGGAGGATGCTCTTGGAGGGTCTGCTGGGTCCCATCACTGCCTGCCCCATCTGTTTGCTCCTGGGGGATGGATGAGCTCATCCTCCTCCCCCCCCTTGATCCCATGCTTCCATGTCCCCCAGCCTTTGCTTGCATCAGCCTCCTCACGTTTTGGGTAGTGGTGGCCACTGGATGCATGTATTTTGGGAAGGAGGGATCTGTAAAGTTGCTGTGCCAGCAGCCTGCTCTTTGGATGCTGCCTGCTAACAGCACTGGAGGAGAAGGAATCTTCATGTTCAGTTAATGCATGCCTATTACAGGAAAGATAGCTATATTAGCCAGATGCATGCATAAATAACTAACCACAGCATCGTCTTATGTGAATGTTAGGTGTCTTTGCTGCCATGGGTCTTGCTCCAGTCCATCTTCCTGTGCCTCTGCATGGTCTTGGCAGCAGTCGAGTGTTGTGGGTGAGATCAGGGAAAGAGATCTTGTTACCGGGCCTTGTAACTCCAAACAAGAAACTCTGAAGATCTTTCAAGCCTAAATTTCTCCAGGGAGAAATGGTTCAAGTTTCCTTATTTGAGACCTGCAGAGGGATTTCCCCCTTGGAGCCCTGACTGTCTATGAGGAGAGCTTTTCTAAATGATCTCAAATGCTAGATTTATTCCTGTTAGCAGGCTTAGCTGCTTGCTGGCCCTTGGTTTGAGGGCAGTGGCTGTAAACAAAACGCAGGGGAACTCTGAGACAATTTCATCTGGCTTTTTTTTTCCCCATCACAAGGAAATTACTGCATGCAGCAGTTCTTTAGAGGAGTAGGGTGGTGGTTTAAATGTAAATGGCTTAGTTTGCAGTCAGATACACTACGCTATGCTGCTAGTGGTGCTTCTGCTGAATCAGAGCTGGGCATTTTGGTGAGGAGAAGGGAGGAATGTGGGCTTCCTCCTCTGCCTTTGATTCACCTCATTGCTCAGTTCCTCCTTTAATCCGGGAGCTGCTGCCTTCTCTGCTAATGAAGCTCTGCAAAGGGTTTTGGGATCTCTTGGAAATCTGCTGTGAAGCATTTTATTACTTTTTATTTTTTCCTTCCTTTACTTGGAATTGGGGTGCTTTGGGAGGCAGGAGAGCCTCTTGTATTTTCTTTGTGCAGCTAGTGCAAAGTACCAGGTACCCAGTAGGAGCAGGGAGTGAGTTTCCATCTGAAGATGTGGTATTTTCTTTCTACTATTTTTTTTTTCCCCAATTCCTGCCTTGCATTCCTGTGCCAGTTTTCGCATACAGTGAGTTTAACCCTCCTTGTAACACATGCTTGGCTTTGTTTTAGGGATTTCTGTGGGGCAGGTGGGTTGTGCAGCCTTGCCTCCATGCACCCTGGAGCAGGATGCCCCTGCCAAGCTTCATGCTTTTAGGCTGAATCTTTGGGCTTTTGGGTGCCGGGCTGGGAGAAGTGATGCTCTCATGCACTGCAAGGATGTACAGTGCCTAGCACAGGGGGACTCCATGCTGGGTCAGGGTTTGGAAGGAGGTAATGTGATTTACAGCAATGGATCTAGTTAATAATCTCCAGCAGCTTCTGTATACTCAGGGGTTGCTTGTATTCCCAGCCAGGTGTTTGCAGACCGGATCAATATGGCCCTATTTGCATGGGGCTGTCCATAATCTAATAAACCAACCTCAATCTGTGTCCTTTGCTTTCCCCAAATGTCTACCCAGAGATGGTCCCAGTCAGACTGGACTAGTAAGTGTTCCCCGTGATGGGAGGAGCTGTTTGTGAACAGTGCCTGGCCCTGTTACTGCTGGCCTGGGGTCAGATGTGGCACCCCAATGCTCTCAGTGGGTACTGGCTTCCAAGGCTATGCCCTCCACCAGAGCCTGGCCTGCATGAGCACCCTTGCTTTTTTGGGTGTGCTGGATGTTTGTAGGTGCTGCATGGTGTTTTTGCAGACTGTCACCTTCCAGAGGCACTGACATCATGGGTTTTCCATGAAATCCCTCCTATTATCACATTGCCTTTGGGGGGCATCTGCTGGGAACCCCATTTGGAACAAAAAATGATGGGTTTGAGGGCTAGGTGGTTGGCAGCTTCTGCTGAAAACCGTCTTGGAGGTGTTGTGTTGCCCAGTGACTTAAATAATACAAGGTGATGTGCAGTGTAGGGATAAATTACAGAAAGCCGTGGCCTGAGGAGGCTGTGGGCTGAATACATTAAAGTGTGGTGTTTCCAGGCCAGCGGCTGAGCTGGGGAGGAACTCGGGTGATGCTTTCTCTGATGTTGGGGGGTTGGTTGAGCTGGAATTAGCAGTTTGCAACCATGTTGATTAAAAAAAACCCAAAACCCAAAAAACAAACAAACAAACCCCTCCCCCCCCCCCCCAAAAAAAAAAAAACCCAAAACCAAACAAATACGAAAAAGTGCTAAAGAATTAAGTCTCTTACCCTTGTGTTTATGAGCTGTACCCCAGTGTGTGTGTGTTTATATACATATATTTATTTATTTTAAGCTGGAGAGTCAGCAGTCCAGTGGAGGGGATATCTGTCTGGAGAAGCTGCCTCGCTGGGCTGCAGTGCCTGCTCAGGAGCTGTGTGCTGTTGCTGCTTCTTGGTGTTTTAGGGAGGTCACCGGCACAGAGAATAGAAATCCCCTCTAACACCTTAAGCGAGCTGAACACTGTCACTGTCCTCTCCCTGCCCAGTCTTTTATTTATAGGAGAAGCCTTACTCAAAATAGCTTTTTTGCTTTCCCTAAGCTGATGGGCTGTTTCCCACCTCCCTCCCTTTTTTCTTTTAAATATACTGATAAATTGAAAGCCCTCGGAAGCCAGTGCTGTGAGGAGCCACTCTAATCTAAAATGATAACTTTGTCATTTTACTTCAGCCTTGGTGAAAAACGAGCGGAGCTGCCTTTGCACGCGGGATCAGCCTGTCTAAATGCTGGTGGCTGGATTTTTGTTTCTCGCTGGAGTGCAAGCCCAGAAATTCAGTTCATCATTTCCACATCCCATTTTCAGTTTCACAGGCAGCATTTTGTAATGCCGCATTTGGCCCAGCCTGGCTGGCCTGCCCATCCTTGTTATCAGAAGAGGAAAATCAAGTTTCTCTCCTGGTTGGATAACATTTTCAAATTCTGGCGTGATGTTGATTAGCAAAATTAGCAGTGGCAGGTTAACCAGCAAAAATACCCTTCCAGTTGTGAAGTGTACATTCCTGGTCACTGCTCCTTTCCCAGCTCCAGCGGTCCCAATCCTGGACATGTGTCGGGCATGGGAATTTTTCTCTCAGTTCAGTGTGATGATTTCCTTTGACATTTGATATTTCCAAGGCTGGAGCCAAAATGAAAGTGGATCTGCCCGTAACTTTCTGAAATGTGCTTTCTGATTTCAACATTGTTTCAAAATGCAACCTGCTAATGTGTATACCTTTGCTTGTTCACACACATCCTTTTTGCCTTTTTTTTTTCCTCCTCCTGTGCAGTGTTTCTCTGGTGAAATGTTGAGAATGATACAATACCTGGAGCCTCTGGATGATTAGTCCCTGGCCTTATGCTTTAAATTTAGCTTTTAACTCCAAGTCTTTAATTTTGAAAGGTTGCAGGTGTTTTAACTTAGTCTTTTTTTGTTTTTGTTTGGGAGGGGGATGTTTGCATGCAAAATCATTGTTGCAGTAATAATTGCAAATATTGCAATGATGTGATTATTGCAAATCTCTAGACAAGAGACACAGCTCACAGCGCAAAAGAAATGAATTGGAAGGAGTCGCAGCTGTTAATCCTGACTTCCTAGCTCAGGGCACAGCCTCCTCGGTATGTTTTATGTAAATGTGCTGATTTCCAGAAGGGCGTTTGGTGTAGGAAAGTTGCAGGCAGTGGGATATGCTCCACCACCATGGTGGAGGTGATGTTTCTAAGGGTTTATGACCCTTGCTTTGCATGGGGTTACCTATTTATTTCTGATATGACTTTGTGAAGCTTCTCGCTGCTGGTGCTGTGCATGTGCCTGCTGTGGCCATGCTCCTGGTGCATTCCCTGTCTGGAGGGAGCAGGTGGCAGGAATGGTGTTTTCAGCGAATGTATTATTCCCCCAGAAAACCCTGGCTGTTAGGTCTGGTCAGCAGATGTGAAGTGTTGGATCAGTATTGGTGGTGGGAAGAGGATTTGCAGTATACTTTGCTAATGGAGGAAAACACAAGGAGCAATTCTGTGATTTATGCTTTCAGCGATGTGAAATGAAGCAATCTGAAGCGCTTTGCTCAGCAAGCTCTTAGCAGACTGCTTCTTTCTTCCTACTTTATGCAGATTTTTCCAAAGAGATTGTTTCTTGCCTGTATTGCTGGATGGACAGAAGTGGCTAGGGAACACGGACCCCTTAAATGCATCTGGAGGCACAAAGCATTGAGCATGGAAGCAGGGAGCAAGCAGTGCTTGTTCTAGCTCGCTCCAAAGCCCCAGTGCAATTCTGTCCCCAAGCGGCTGAAAAGGTCATTTAGCCTAATAGCAAATGTTTTATTTTTTTTTCCCCTCCACTATCTCAAATAGTCAAATTAGCATCCTTCCTCTGCTACAGGAGCTTCTGGCAGGGGCGTCCCAAGAAGGATTATCGGTAGGAGCGCCTGGGCCAGGGCTCTTCCTCTCCCAAAGGTCCCTGGCTGCTATTTGCACATCCCAGTGTCTGACTGCAGCTGGCATTTCCCCTGTTCGGTGGAATTTACTTTCTGCCTGGCGAGGGCATTGGGTAACATTTGCACACCTGGGCTGCTTAAGCTGCGGAGGGGCTGGGGGGATGCAGCGGAGAAGGTCAGGGGTCTCTGCTTTCCTTATGGGCAGGAGGGAGCAGGGAGAGCAGCTAATGGATACTGTGTCCTCTACCTAGGCTCAAGCAGAAGAGGGAAGACTATGTTATCGGTGCAACTGTATGGACCCATATCTGGATGGGGGATTGGCCCTGTCTATGGAGAGCTCAGATCCTGCTTAGTTTCCTCTTGTGGTGGATGGATTGGTTGGGCAGGCAGGTCTGGGCAGTGGCTGCTTGGTCGATTTTTACTGTGGCAAAGGGTGCTATATTTCCTTTTGGGTTTGCAGTGTGTGCTAGGGAGGTGTGCAGCCTAGGCTGGGATATCTCCTTAGAAATGGCTCTTTTGCATCAAGGTCTAAAAAGCTGTGGGGTCCTGAGTCATGGGCTTTTTGAGGCAGGGTGACATGGGCAGCAGTGCGATGGCATGGCTGGAGGTTTAGGGAGACTATTCTGAGGGCAAACAGGGATTGTTTACCATGAGAAACCCATGCGTGGAAGGAGATGAAATGCAGCAAAGGGTGGTGTTAGGGGAAATTCCTGGTCTTCCCATGCTCTCGAGGCAGGTGGCAAAGTCCATGCAGGTGAAAAGACAGATTTTTATTTCCCTTTTTCTGCCATGTTTGGTTAGATCTGGAAACATCCTTTGGCAAAGACAGCATGCCTGGCTAGTTGGGTGCTGAGGGGCCAAGGCAGAAGGTGAGTGCCAGGAGGGCTGTGATGGTGTGGTGCTTCCAGCCCCAACACATGGTTGGAAGCTGTGGGCATGGCTGATAGAGCATGCTGGTTCTGCGTGCTGAGGCATGTGGCTGCGGGCAGGGGTGGTGGACGGACCTGCTTCAGCACCCGTAGGCTGCAACTGAGAGAGGAGCTGTGCAATTTGGAGAGGTGCCTGTGGTTTGTGTTTGAAAGGAGCTCCATTAGGATAATTTTTAAGCTCCTGTTTAACCAGAAGGCTGTCTGCTGTTTAAGAGGGATGATGCTTGTGTGGTGGGTCTCCTGTCATGCTACATTACCTCTTCCTGGTCCTTTCTGCTTTTTTAACTGCTTTTGCTTCACCCTTTGGGATGCTGAATCTGCTGCCCCAGCAGCAGCCAGGCTTCCATCAGCACCCTTGGGTAGCGATGCTCTCCTCCCTTGGGCAGCTCTTTCCAAGGATCATCCTGGGCTCTTGCCCATTGCATACAGTCAGCAGCCTGCTGCCTTCCCTCTTGCCACATCTCTTCCCTCTATGCAGGCACTGGTGCAGGGTCTGACCCTGGTTAGCAGTTGCCCTCAGTCCCTCCCTGTGGCTCTCCAGAGGCTTTCTTAGGCTTGGCGAGGAGTGTGAAGGAGACCTAAATGAAGAACAAATGAAAACCATATAAAGACAAATGGAAATCAGATTTAGGAAGCAGACGAGACAACCCCTTGGAAGGGGCAGGGGGGGCTGTTTGCTTTAATCAGTCTCCTTGGGTTTCAGGCAATAATAAAGCAGGTTTGTTTTCTTTTACTTTCTCCTCCCCCAGCCCCCTCTCTTTTCCTTTTACTCACTGTTCTCAAAGCAGCCCTGGATCTCGCAGCACCAGCATCTCATGCCCAAGTTCTCATCTTCTGCAAATGGGATTACTGGCCAGTCCAGCTGACATCTTGACCGTCTTTTCCCATCTCCTGTCTGGTTCTCTCTGTTGGGAGCTTTTCACCTCGAGCCAGCCTGCCTCGGCTGAGCTGCTTGGGATGGATCCCTCTCACTGCCAGAGGAGCTATCTGGACTTTCTGGAGTAAGCAGTGGAAGAAACTCCTCCAAACATGCTGAAGTTTTCTCTGTACAGTCAGTTTGTCCTGGCATGCTCTGCTCTGTACTCCAGAGACAGTTCACAGCAGCTAGCCATGCTTGGAGGAGATAAAAGTTTCTCCATTGGAGAACTTGGGCAGTGCCTCTGAGATGCCTGAATTACCTTCTAACATGTGCTCCTCTGGCATGTGGTGGTGGCTGGTGGCTGCAAGGAAGAATCCTGCCCTTCCGGCCTCCATGAATAGGTTGTTTCCCTGCAGAAATATGTTTCCTTCTCCTTCCATCTTTTTTTACCCTGGTCATCATCTTGGAGCACAGTAGGTAGCTCTTGGGCAGGCTGGGTCTGTGTGTGGCTGTGGGTCAATGAAGCCGACGCTTTTGATCCCTTCCACTTCAAGAGTCCTGGTGGTAATTCTCTTCCCAAACAGAAAGGCCAGACTAAAGTTGGGATTAATGATTCCCATGACCATCTCTGCAGCTGTCAGTCTCCTGCGCTGGGCAGCTCACAAGGGATGAAGTTCTCTCACCTTGAAGGTGAACGTGTGCCCTGCATGCTGCTGTGTGCCCAGTCAGAGGGGTCTCAACTGTGCTTTCTGCTGGGCTGCTGCAGCATACAGAGCTGTTGTGGTTGTGTCCCAGGCAGAATTTTCTCATACAGACTTGTTTTCTATTTGCTGGTGACAAGTAGAAAGACAAGGGATCCAAGGCATGTTCTAGTGGATTGCTCTTCGGTTTTGTAATCCTCTTAATCTCTGTTTTATGTAAGATTCCCCATCCTGGAGAGTAAGTTCACCCACTCTAGTGGGATGTATTGGGAAGGCTGGTGGTGAACAGCCTCCAATATGACCCTTAGATCTATAATTGCTCATGCCTCCGGCAGAGACTTTCAAGGTGCCAGAGCTGTGTTCGCAGCC